>VXBA01005105.1:4145-21282 GCA_013399895.1 Serilophus lunatus
TTTTTTTTTTTTTTCCTTTTTTTTTTGTGGTTTATGTTGGGTGCTTGTTTTTTTGTGTTGAGTCTGGGGTTCCCTTAAACTATGTTTCCTTTGAGCTCCAGACAAATAAAGTGTTTTCACTGTTGTCACATTCTGTCATTCTTCTCGTCATTATTAAGAGTGCCCCCTAGTTAATATAGTGGTGTTTAAACCACCACACCATAATAAATCATTTGGACTAATATAAGACATTTCTTCCTACTACCACCTTTGTTTCAAAGAAGCCTTCATTCTCTGATATGGACTGATAATCTGTTCTGCCACATCACTTCATATCTTGCAGGGAAGAGCTTTATGATAGTCCTTTGTTGCTGGCTGTGGCTCAGCTATTCTTAAGTATATTTTTACTATTTGCTATTATCTTTTGACATTGACTGAAAGAGCAACAGTATGAGGCAGAGGTTAACTTCAAGTGAATACTACGAGTCAAAAGGAATACAATATAGGTGTTTCTTGGGCCCTAGGCTCTTGAGAATAGTAGTAATCTCAAAAGCTATTTTCAACAGCATGTAGAGCCACCTACAGCAGAGTCAGGCAGGGCAAAGATGCCAGCATCTTCACCTTCACTCCTGTTTAGAAAGTTCTGATTCTGCATTACTACACATCCTGTATCTTTTTGCCCTTGGTCTCTATGACCTTGCTGCAATATGAGCCAGTGGAAATGCCCAGGGCAGCTGGTAGTGCCATGATCTCACTGAGAAATGTGGAAATCATTCACAGCATGAAAAATTTTATACTTGCTTCAAACAAGATTTTATGATCTCTTAGGAAAATAGTTGCTGGTTTAGAGGAAGATTCATAGCTATGGGGAACAAAGAGTCATTATCAGTCAGGCAGGCTCCAGGAGAGATTTCAGACCATGATCTGTGCCATAGATTCATGCCAGTTATTATTAGCTATACACCTTAACTCTGTATCATTTGGTTCTAGGGGAAAAAAAAACAAACAACAAACTACAAACATAAAAGCAACACAACAAAACCAACCAAAACCAGGAAGGCAGAAAGCAGTCTTATATGAAACTGTTGAAGTTTACTACCAGTAAAACAATTTAAAATTCTCAAGAGGGCAATTAGATAAACTGAAGTTAATCGAATTAAAAAAAAAATAAACAAACAAAACAACCAAATGCCAACTTCTATAAAAAGTCTAAAACTTTGGAAAGTAATAACACTACATTCTGAACAAGAGATTCAAATCTACAACATGATGTACAAAGTCTCTCTGTGCCCTGTAGTCATACAGAAATAATGAAAACACAGGCTAAAGATGCAAAGAGATAAATTCTAGATTTTTTTGCCTAGTAGTCCTCTGGGCACTCAGTCTCTGAATTACAACCTTTCAATTCTTGTGTTACCCTAAGAGCATAACCTACATATAGACAAAATCATTAAGAATATTACTTTTCTTTCTTTTTATTTTTTTTTCCTTTTTTTTTTATGCACTTCAATTATCTCCATGGAAAGCCATACTAGTATTAGGATTTCCTACAGTTCTTGTCAGCTGAATATCAGGATGCCTATTGTCATAGTTCAGTGCATATTCCAAATATGAAAGTACTCTGCTCGTGATAGAAGGGTCATTGTAAAGGAAAATCAGAGTGCTTTGGGGAAGACTTTGTTCAATAGTCACTGCTTCTGACTGCAATCTGTGAAATCATTTTCTATAAACCTTGCAGAATAAAGCCAAGCAGAGATGTTTCTTTTTTTTTCTGTGAGTTTTTTCCCCATACTGTTTTTTATTTTATTTTGTTGGCCATAATCTGCATACAAAAATCTGAAAGGTTTTTAGTAATTGTTCATGGAAGAAGGAAAGAAAAATATTTTATAAAAACAGTTCTTCACTTAGATGTCTAAAATAAAACATAGTCATAAAAACCCATGACTGTTAGTATGAATGAATTCTATGTACAGAAATTTGGAATAACAATATCTAAATAATTCAACCATTGCTAAAAATTATTATCATACACTTAGGGTCACATAAAAATATTGTTTTTCAGAACCTTTAAGTGAGAATAGGAAATAAAGAGTAAAGATTAAAATAACATAGATAAACACCAGGCATATCAGGACAATTTCACCTTATCTAAGACCTCTATTGGATAGGATTGTTAAAAACATTAAACTAACACTAGATGCATTCAAACTTGAGGGAAAAGTTGTGCTTTTTCTCTAATCATCATAGGAAAAGACTGCATACACACATTTCTTGATTACCCATACACATTGATATTAGCCAATTAATGAACCCTTTTTTGTTTACAAATTTTATCACAAAATTAAAACATTTCAGATGAAGAAAATACTGTGTACTAAAAAAGTGCTTTAATCTGGCACAGAAAAAATACACAGGGAATCAATATTTCAAAGATTTATATAAAAGTGGAATGTAAATTATGGAAAAACAACCTTCCAATATAAAACAAAACTTTCTAACTTTTGAGACATTGAGAGGTAATAGTTCAAATAAAGTCTTAGAAGTTGTGAGTAATTTACAGACTCTTTTCTCGTTATTCATTTTCTTGTCAGCAATTTACAATATTTTATTTTCATTTACCCTGTTTGTTAAGAACCCTGATAATGTAAGTTAAAAAATTGTTTCCTAGATACGGAAAGAATCACAGCTACATCAGAAATATTGTGACTGTATCTTATATCTTTTTCATTCCAGACTTGATTCCTTTTTATTCCAGATCTTTTTCAAGTCAAACTGCATAGATTTCATATTTTATATAATGCAGAATTGAAGGATGATTTCATGAGACAACTACTAGCTAACATCAGTCTAAGCATTTGCATCATGCTGTGACATGCCATAAGAAATGGTGAACTCGGGTCCCAAAAGCAGGATAGTCATTGGAGGGTGACACTGTGCCTGGAGTAATCAGCAATATTTCTCAACATGCTTAATTAAAATAGACATATTCCAAAAATAATGCATATTATTATTATTATACTATATATCTGGAGGTGATATTTCTTTACTTCATTGCAGAATGTAAGCAATGTAATGTAATCTTCTTCTTTTAGTGTTGAACTTGCACAGCATTTAGGTAACAGCCTAAAACTTATTCAACTGCTATGTCAGCTTCAGAGTCATGGCCATTTGAAGCCTTAAAGTGCAAACAGGGAACTGAGGTATGTTTTCAATAGTTGTTTCAGTTTAATAAGTTTGAATTTTATCATTATTAATGTAATAGGGATCTGAAAAGACTGCAGTCTTCCACTCAAAATTCTTGATTGGGTGTTTGCAAAGTGTGTCTAGCTCTCCAGTAACAGTGGGCATTTTCTCAAATACAATAATATTTCTGGCAGTAGCTGCTGCATTTTTCTATAGGAGGCTGTGTTTTCCTTTATTGTGATAGCATACCTTCATTGGACAACTTATCCAGAAAACAGGGGAATTGTATGAGATGCTATCTACAAATCACTCAGCAGTTAAACATTAATATCTTTTTTTTTTTTGTGCAAATTTTAATTTTGCTCGTATTTTAATTATTTTCAAAAGAATGATTTTGTCAGTGAATAAGAGGAGCTGGCCATGCATAATCCAGCTAGTAGAGCAAGGCAAGCTCAGGGGTGTCAGCTAAGTTCAGCCAAGAAGCCAGATCACAAAAGAAGTCCATTGTGATCAAGACGGTTATGATGTGAAGCCGAGACTAAGAGAAAGTTTCAGGCCTGTTCATGGGAGCCAGGATTAGCCATGGTCCTGTGAGTCCATAATAATGGTGCTAGTCTGAAGTTAAACCAAGCAGTCACATTTGTGAGTGGGATTCAGGGTCTGGATCAACAAAGGATGTGGCTCTGCACTTGTGTAGCTCCAATGTAGCTCAAAGATGGACCAAAAGCAAGAACCCAGCTGAAAAACTTACCCTAAGAAAAGGGAAAAGGTGGATGGGCCACTTCAGGGGCTCTCTCAATTTTCTTTAGCAGCAATGCAACCCTTTGCAAAGCGTCACAGCATCAGTATCAAAGTTGACCCTGAGCTCAAGTACCCAAAGCACCAAGAGTATGGATATGTGCTTGGGGCACTGAAAGATTTGTGTAATGGGGGAAATTAGGAAAATTATTCAAGCAACAGCACAAGAATTACCTTTCAGTGGATGTCAGTGGCAGTTGGCAAATAAACTACATATGCATATTTTTGTTTTGTCTTTTAAATCAATAATCTTGACTTTTTTCTTCTTTAGTAGTATATCTTAGATAGAAGTAGCAGAAACTGATTTCCCATTTCTTCTTTCTTATTTCTTCCTTGACCATTATGGTCTTGATCATCTATATAAATTTTGTGCCTCCAGAAACAGATTAGCTTGTGCTTTAACAAGATTTACTTGTTTGAATAAAAATATTAAGCTGTTAATAATATACAAATTCAATCTATTAGCAGTCTGTTACACCAATGTTATCTGCTGATGTAAAATGTTGACATGTAAGCACTTGTGGGAAGCATTAGAAACAAAGTTTGAAGTGAACAATAGTGTGCAAGAACATTATTATTAGCAGTAGGGCTTTTGTCCCTCAAAAACTCAGTCCTTAAATCATCAGTATTAGCAAGAACATAATAACATTACATAGTAAGTGGTGTTATAACTTCATTCCTCAGGCAAAACCAAGGTATTATCTATGTCCTTTATTAAGATGAATAATTCAGTATTACACCAATGCAGAATAGAGGATACATTTCATTTTGTAAATCATAATACAGTATCTCAGTCATAGGCATTTCGCATAGAATACCTTCCCAGTGCCTTAAATTTGGACACGATTTATACATACATTTTTTTATGGCACATAATTTTTAATTGTAATATTTTTGTTGTGACAAACAGCATATTTCAACTAAAGCATTATTCACATGTTGAAACATGCTCTAGACATCTTTATTTTCTGCCAATAGCCTAATTATTATAGAGTTCTTCTGCCCTCAAGCATGAATTATGTTACTAAGAATTATTAAATATTAAAATGAACTACTAGAGTTCTGTAAGATGAGAGAAACCTTCTAAATGAGTCCTTCTTATACAATTCTAGGTAGCTAATATTTTTGAGGTTTTGAAATACGTATTTTTTTATTATTTACAAAGAGTTGCTGTTCATGTTATAGTGGTATTGCTTTAGTTTCATCTTTAGGGCATCTGATTGAAGATGAAGCACGTGTGATTCACTTGGGGAAAAAAATGTCTTTACGAGAATGCTTTAGTAAAGATCCAGAAATTCAGATAGCTGCACAGGGTATGTATAAATGCTTTGTTATTGGTTGGAGTGGTCCTAAATTACAGCTAGTGCTTCATCAGTATATCTTAATCATTTATACGGCACAGTCAACAACTATGGCATACTATAGTATATAAAATTACTATACTTGCAACTTTCCAAAGGAAATGTGATATTTCACAAAAAGTCTCATCCAAAGCAAGGTAGAAATCAGAAATAGTCTATCCTTGAAATTCAATGTGATTTTGATGACTAACCTGTATCTTAAGTAAAAAACATGTAATCCTTCACACAAGTAACGAAAAAAAAGGTAGAATGCAAGGGCTTGTCATATTTAATGTCTACTTACACCAATGTCATCTTAAAGAGAATGCTGGAGCACAGCAAATGGTACTGGTTATTTAGTTCTCGTAAAGAAAACCAAGCTATCTTCTGAGTTAGCTAAGACCAGTTTCACAATGAAATAAAAAAGCAAACAAGTCGTTTGTCAACTCTTCCATGAAAAATGTAGTTTCTATTTGAAAAATCTAAACAGTCTTCTTCTTGTGCTTTTGGTTTTTTCTTTTGGTTTATTTCTTGCTTAGAAACTAAGCTGTCACTAGACAATTTTAAACAGTCTCAGCAACAGTTTTCCGCTTTTGTCTTAAAAGCAAAAACATGTTAGATCTTGAACATTAATCTTGCACCAGGAAAGGACCAGTTTATTTATATCTCAATAGTTTATTTTGTTCTTAAGGACTATAAATGAGGAACAGACAAACCTTTTTTCAATAAAGCTTTTTCTTGTATTTAATATGACTCTTCTAACAACTCAAACCCATCAGCCTTTGCCTTATCTACCACACACATAAAGAACAAACTATTACTTTCCTTTTTAGAAAACTCCTCTGCATAGTTAAGAACGATTATCGCATGCCTTTCTCAGATTCCCCTCGTTTAGGCTAAGAATACATGTGTATTTTTAAACATTTTTATGAAATCCATAATGAGCTTTCTTATCAGCAGAGACATTTCGAGCATAATAGTGAGTCCAGAGGATGGTCGCAAAGTTGATTAGCTCCTCTCCTATGAGGGAAAGCTGAGGGAATTGAGTTTGTTCAGCTGGAGAAGAGAAGATTTTGGGGTGACTTAATTGCAGCCTTCCAGTAACTGAAGAGAGCCCACAGAAAAGATAGAGAAGAGTCCCTGCCCATGGCAGGGGGGGGTTAGAACCAGGTGATATTTAAGGTCCTGTAATGGGCAGTTTACTAGAAGCAAAAACAATGCTTATGCGTGCAAAAGCAAAGCAGAAATCGAGTCTCTATTTCCCATCAGCAGTGATGTCTGGCCACATCCAGAGAAGTATGTCTTCAACACGTGTAGTGGTTTCTCAGTGGGCCACCATTGGAACCAGTAGATGTCCCCCCACTTCCTACTCCTCCTTAGCTCTTATACCTGAGCTGATGTTGTATGGTATGGAATATCCCTTTGGTCAATTTGCATCAGCTGGTCTACTTGTGTCCCCTCCCAGCATCTTGCCCTCAGCTGGGGAAGGAACATTACAGTCTCGATGCTGTGCTCAGCAGTAGTCAAAACACTGGTACGTTATCAACTGCCTTCTAGCCACCAATGCAAAGCACAGCTCTGTGAGGACTGCCATGGGAAAATGGGCTTCATCTCAGACAGACTCAATACAGGTCCCTTGCAGCCCAGGTCATTCTATGATTCTATGATAATCAAACTAACATTTGTAATAAATATTGTGCACTTAATCCTAAAGTTACTTTAGATTTATACAGGGAATGAGTCAAGTATGATTTCTGTTACTTTCCAAATTCGCATATTAATCTATTCTCTCAAACACAAATTCACAAGAACTGCAACCTATACAGATAACATAATCAGTTTATTTACCTCTGTATGTTTAATATGATTTCTTCTACAAACATTTCACCACTTTGTGTAATAATCTTAAGCAACTTTCAGATCATCTCCAGATTTCCCACATCTCTATCATCATGCAAATAAACATCCTATAATTAAGATCATAATCCATTTTGCTTAATGTATTATATGGAGTCAATAGTTGGAAATAAGTGAAGCTCCAAAGGCTTGTCCCTGTTTTCTTCTCTTAGAAATAACAAAACGCCTTTGCCAGACTTGTAGTTTTTTGTTTTGTTTTGTTTTTTTTTTAATGTTGTACTCTTTAGTTGAAGGGACAAATGCAAGTTTTAGAAAGATACAGGTATTATGTAATAAAGAGCTGAAAATTATCTTTACATTAATTTATTAGTGGTATTTATAGTATAATTCTAGCAAATGTGGCATGCCTTTCTTGTTTGAGGTTTGTATTTATGTATAAACCTGTAACAGCAGAAACATAAACCTGCAGTAGCAGAAACTACTGATTGAAAAATGTTTTTATTTGTTGTTATTTTTGTTTATTTGTTAAATTAGAAGATTCTGGACATGCTTTCAGGTTAAAAGTGACATGTAGTGCTGTGATTTCTATTCAACTTGCTTAAATTTACTTTATAATTTATTTTAATTATATCATATTTGCCTTGATAAGGGTGTTTCTCCATTTTCACTGTGCCTTTTTCAACTTTTGTGAATGAAGATCATGTCTTTTGCACGAATGCGAACAGAAGAGACAGTGAAGCATGCATACATTAAATGTTTTTGTTAATAATTTTTTTAGTTTCATTGAGTTTTACAACATAATTGCAATTTTCTGTTGTGATATTATTTGGATATGGCAATAAGCACTACAGTTTTTATACTTTTTCATTGCTTCTAGTACTTACAAATTTTAGTAATTTGTTGAGAATTTCTTTTTCTTTTCTAAAATGTTGAAATTATTGTGTTCTTTCTCTATAAAGAGTGCTTTTATAAAATCCATGACAAAGATAACCAGGAAAGCAAGTTCTATATATGCATGACTGTCACAGTCCATTGGTAGGAGGAACTGCATTCCTTGCAAATTCCTATCAAGCTGAAAAAAAGACACCAGACCACATGTCAGGAAACTGTTATGTTTTATCGTACAGTCACCATAACTCCAGCACTATTAAAACTGAAAATGTTTTGGTTAACAAACCCTTGAATTCTACAATAGATTTCCACAAGAGTGTAGACTTGCACTCCACAAGTGCAATTAATTTTGTATAGTACACTTCTATAAGTTCCAAATTCCCACAAAAAATTCCTCAAATAGTGTTGGCTAACAAGCCACTATGTCACTTTTCAAAGGTGCTGGCTAACAAGCCACAACACACTTTTCCAAGCTCTACCATCCAACAACTAACCTCTGTACAGAGTATGGGATAGAATACAATAGTGAAAACAAAGAATATCACCAGTCTTTAGATCCTGCGTTGGTCCCGTCATGTAGATGATCTGGAGCTGGGGTTTCAGGCATAGAATAACATAACCCTAAAAACTGTACTGAGAAGTTTAAAATTCTGCAATACTATTGTTATTAATTTCCTTAAGTTGAAAACATTAGCCAAAGCTAGAAAAATTGTAGCAGTTTATCATACCAAGGTCATAAGGATGTTAATAAATATAAGCTTTGAGCAAATAATATATTCTACTTATTCAATAAATCCTTCTTCTGGTCAGAGAATGAAATCATCTAATCAAATACATTCGTTATTAAAGTTGTTTATTGTACATTTATCAGTAGCAAATATTGGCCTGTAACTTACTTTGAAAGTGGGTTTCCTGCAAGAATCTAAAATCCATGATTAAAAGTTTATTGGGTATCTCATGTTGAGAAATAGGCTGTAAGACAGGTTTCTGCTCTCTGATACGATGAGAGAAATGTTTTCTTAACTGAATTTGCAATTGTTAAAGCTAATTTTCTGCTCATATTCTTAAATATTTGTTTAGAATCTAATATTTTCAAAGATATATAGAAAATTTTATTATAAAATTAATGTGAAGACAATATAACATGAAGATTACTTCATTCACTTTATTTTAGAAGTAGGAGTTATATATGCCCAAATTCTACACAGAATTATAGAATCATAGAATTGTTTGGTTTGGAAAAGACCTCTAAGATCACTGAGTCCAATCGTCAACCCAGCACTACCAAGTCCACCATTAATCCATGACCTCAAGTGCCACATCTACATGTCCTTTAAATATTTCCAGGATGATGACTCCACTACTTCCCATGTGAAGTATTGTTTGCAATAAGAAGTACGCAAACACTTTAAATGATAAAAGGACAGAGTCTTCAATTGACCCAATGTTTCAGGCACATTACCTGTCTTTGGCATTACTTGTTAAACTGTCGATGGTTAAAATGGAACTGAAATGTCCCCTTGGTCATTTCTAAAGTAGAACTGTTGCTAGACAACTGCCATCAATAATTTGCAACCAAGTCCTTGCTTACACATTTTGCAGAAATTTTTCTGAAATATGGAATCTACATGAAAATATGACATATTCTCATCGTAAATAGATGGTGCCAAAAGAAAACTAAGAATGACACATTTGAAGCCGTTGTGTAGTATTGAATCTTTGGGGAAATATCAGAAAAAATTTTGCAGTCAGGAAGAATATTGCCTATTTGATATTATATAACTCAAAAATGAAGAATTTCCTATCTTCAGTGTATTTCCCTGCATTTTCTACAGTGTATTTTCCCCATGACATAGGAAATAGAGCATTACTACACATCAATGAAGAATAAGAAAACTTATTTTAAAAAGGAGGTGTCTAAACATGGAGAAAGAAGAAATCAATTAATTTCATTTAAAAAAAAAAAAAGACCAACATGCTTTTTTAATAAAGCATGCATTAGATCTAATTTGCACAATGGTAAAAATACTGAGGTTGCCGCTCATTAATGTTTTTGAGTTTATAATTTTTTTTCTATAAAAGTTTTTAAGGTTTATAGTGTTTAATGTCTATAAAAGTTTTTAATTTTTAAACTATTCTTCTCATTTACAATATGTTTTAAATGGATGTGTACAAACAATAAGATGAAAGCATTCATTTTTCAGAGAAGATCAAAACACTTCTCATATGCTGAAGATCCCAGGATTGATTTATAATATTTTCTGTCATTTTCTACTCTGTAATATAGCAAGATAAAAAAAAAAAACGTTTCCAAACCTACTAGGAAGTTGGATTTATGCCGTACAGAAACTGTTGGGATTTTCATTTGACATGACATTTTCAATTTCAGTACCAAACTGGTTACATACAAAGTTCTCAGAAAGTTTCAGAGGTGGACACAGGCAACTTTCAGGCTAGCAGAAGTTTTATTTTCCACCTTCCTCACAAGAGCTAAGGTCTTATGCTGGAAGAAAGAAGAAAGGATTTATTGCTGAAAATGGAATTCCAAGAGGCAGATATATTCTCTAGGAACAGGATGAGGAAACTGCAGTTTTTCCTTTTGATGTATTTGAGAGTGCATATTCTGCCCCAAATGACCTTCAAAGAATATTTAAAGTATTTTAAAGAATAATCTGTTATGAGAATTAATTTGAAGTCCCTTGACTGCTTGATTTGCATCTACTGCAAATAGTCAAAAACCAGGAGACAGAGAAGAAAACTTTATTTGACTCAGTCGTATCTGAAATGTGCTCAAATATTGAGTTATTTAAGTTCATTACTTAAATAAGTAATTCTTACTCATTCTCCATCACAGAATGGATAAGATTGGAAGGGTTCATAGTGGGCCGTCTGATCCAACCTTCCCACACAAGCAGGGTCATCCCGGAGCGTATTGCACAGGATTGTGCCCAGACAATTTTTGAATATTTTCAGTGAAGGAGATTTCACAACTTCTTTGCGCAATCTGTTCCAATTCTCAGTCATCTACACAGTGAAGTTACAATTTTATAATTTTAAGTATGTGGCTAGTATGAAACAACAGAATGAATTTAATTTATTGCAGAGTCCTGTATGTCCAGTTCAGTATGGCATTTAAATTCTAATATGTGAAGAATTGAAGTTCTAGCAGTCCACAAATGAAGAGCTTTTCACAATCGTGTTCTGAACATTACTTTTTTACTACTGTTGCATTAGGAGCATGAAATTTGGCAGAAAATAAATCCCTCTGCATTCCAGCTGGTCTTCAAGAGTCAGAAGGTCTCGGGGCAGTTGGGCTTAATTTCTGATTATAATCAATTTGACAACTGGTCACATTCAATAGGAACTTCAACAATTACTGATTCACAAATTATCTCATTTATTGGAGCAACAGAAACACAGATTCAGAATTGCTATTCATTAATGCACTTATTGTGTCAGTGCAAAAATATTTAAAAAAAAATTGGTAATTTGTTAAGTTTGACTTTTCCATCAATTAAGTTTAATTTCATTTAGGCATTTTGTCCAGGTATTCCAATGTGTTTGGAGGTCCAAATGCTATGGAAGAAGGATCCTTGATTTGGGGAGGAGAAAGAAGGAAACCATTGACTTATCTATGAGGTGGGATTTTAATCTCATCCTCTAACATGGAGGATTTCAAATATCAAATTTATACTTTTGGTAGAAGTGGAAATGAAATTGTAGTCATGAATGCTGTCATGAATGGGAGGGGGCCAGCCACTTTATGTGTAAATGACTTTCTATTACAAGGGCTCTGGCTCTTGTATAAGGGCAGAACAGAACCACGGCTTGTCAGTTTCGCTCCCTCTTCTCAGCTGAGTCAGTAGTAGGAGTCATCCAGTCTGACAAACCATCACATCCATCAGCAGCCTATCATGCCTGGAATTCCTTTCACCTCATATATCACAGTTTTAGGCCTCATCCCTACAGATACCATTCCATTGGCATCCACTCGCATCTCTTTCAGAAGACCTTAATTGTGTATGAAATCTCACCATGGAGAAAAAAAACCCTGTAATTTGAGAAGTTGGGCTGAGAGGAAGAAAGACAAAAGAAAAGAGACAACTTTTTTTCAATTTTTTAAGAATCAGCTGAAGCCAAAAGATTAGTTTAATTCTTTTTTTGGAGAGGTAGTCTGTCTTTTTGGGGTTAATATTTTGAGCTATATTTTTATGATCATCTTGCACTGTGTGCATTTCTTCTGCTGCCTTGTGTTTTGCCATCAGACCAATTAGCCAAATTGGCTTAATCAGGCAAATTGCAAGTATGCAACTCAGCACCATTTGGGGAGAATCTCAGAGTTTGTTAGACTGCAGAATGAATGTGATATAATCTGAGTGCAGTCTTGCAATATACAGACTTAAGGTAAAAATAAACGGAGCAGTACCACTTACATGGAGTTCACAGTATGGCAGAAGCTTTTGTCAGATTTTTTTTATAGAGACTTTATAGATGCAACAACAAATGCTTGGAACCAACAGATCCACTGTCTTTTTGCTTATCCATCTGCAATTCTCTGCACATAATAAAAATAGGTAAATTTCTTGAGAAGTTCTGACAACGAGGTTTAAAAAAAATAAAAAATTATAATTTCTTTACAATTTAAATTTTCAAATATTGCCATGATACTGTATATTTTACATGAGAAGAATTTGTAAATTTCTATCACCTGATAAACATTAAAATTCATCTTTGCAACCTTTGTTTCAGTATACAAAAACAAAAGGAACAGTTTTCCTATCACTTTACTTGAACAGAGAATACTGCTAGCCTACCACAATGCTATGTTCTGCAAAAAACATGATAGCACATTGTAATTCCCTTCCACATATTCACATGTTCGATTATTTGTTACTTCTGTAAATATTTTCTTATTCATTAAGTTGCTTTCTGAATATCAACTATAACCCCATCATCTCATTATCATCAGTATCTATGTTGAGATTGGAGGTGACTGATATTCCCAGTAAAAATATTGTAATGGTTAGACGTTATGGCTAAGAAACTAAGAAAGTTATCTTAAATAATCCAGTCAAAATAAAATGTCTAAAATCAACTCAAAATTCACAGAAACACCTGCAACCGTTCCTTGAATCAAGTCATATACTTTGTAGCAGTGCATATTGTTTTAATGAAGGCTCAGCCTTCATTAAAAATACTATGTTCAAATATTTTGTTTTAGTTTTTTCTAATTACATCAAGTTCCTTTTTAATAGTTGTCATATACAACATTAATAAAAATTTACAAGGTTATTCTTTTTTTATTTTAAAGTTATAGAGGAAAACAAACAGTTCCCTATTTTCTGTTACTTCTTTATTGAACTCTAACTAAAAATTGTTATTTTCAAAAAACCTCCATTTTTAATCAATTAAGTTATAGTGACTTTCTGCATGATATCATGGAAAATAGATACTGGATATCCATTCACAAAATATTTGCCTTCATTATGTTAGTTTTCAAATGCTTAGTATTTTTAGTAGCTGTTGCTCGATTTTTTTCTTCCACAATTATTCTGGGTTTTTTTCTTTGTCGGTGTATGTTTTTCATTTTAATCAGCCCTTTTAGGTGATGCTTACATGGTGTAAAAATCACTAAAAATAAATAAGAATACTCAGACTGCTAAAATTAGGTATTTGTAAAAGGTAAAGAGTGGTCTAATGCAAATAGTCTGGAAAAGATCCTGTACCCTATTTCGCACACTTTCAAATCTGGCAATCATTAATTAATTCCGAATGAAACTTCTGTTTATGGCTATATATTGGGTAATAGTCTTAAATAAATTGTCTGTAGGCTGAGAAGCAATTGAATTTCTTCTGTCAGATTCAGATTTTTCACAAGAGATGTTAAACATCTTTCAGGAACCATAGATACTCTGTATTAAGCAAGTGAGAATAAGATGAAATACCCATATCTTGTTTTTCAACAAAGTTTCTCTTAAATTTAATTCAATGAGGAAAAACAAGACAAAACAAAAACCCTACACAAATTTAAGATATGTTAACATACTTTCTACTCTTTTGTTTCTATCAATTTCATGTTAACATGTTGGAAAGATTTCATTGCATTAGTCATGCTTAGACTTGCAAATACAGGCTTTTAAATTTCAGGTTATCAGAAAACAAGCATATACAACAAATTCAAATACGAAACAAATATTTTGAAAGATAATTCTTCAATATATACTTGGACTATATTGCATCACAAGGCAGAGCTACTGGTGTAAATACAACATAGCTGTAATGCACATTTTGTTTAGATCACAGTATTCAGTGAAAATGTCTTTTCAAATTTGTTTGGTTACAAAATAGCATATTGGATGATATGCAATTCCATGAATAGAGGATACTGCACTATATGCATTTGACTGACCAAGATAATCTTAGAGACATTTGGCAGAATGAGTGGGTTCATGGATAAAAGTCACCTTCCTTAATTAACTTGCATTTTCTTTAAAAGAGAGCTATTCTTTTTTATAATTAGTTTTTAAACAATATCTAAAAAGAGCGATTTTTTTCTTTTCTTCTAAAGAACAATTCCAGGGAGACTCACATACCTGTTTATTAAATCTGAGAAGGTTTTCGTTACTCTAGTAATGTTATATATTTATTAATTATTTACATATGTTTTTCTTTATACTTCCCTGCATGTAAATGTAGGAAGAGATGTACGACATGAGAGTATAGTTTTAAAACCAATGGTAAGGTCCATTTGCTATGGAATTTGTCTATTATTTACAGAAGCTATCAGTCTGAATGTAATCCGAAAAATCTCTCCACAAAGACTCTGTGATTCAATATGTGGTTATGTTACACATTTAATATGATTTTTGCAACTTTTAGCTTAAAAGTATGTATTCAGTAGGTGAAAAACGTTCAAAGTATAGCTCAATAAACAATTTTTTAAATAATATTTTCCCTTATAACAGCTGGTGTTGTCTGTTGACAGAGTATTAGCATTTGACTGAAAATATTTCATATTTCATGGAAAATATATACATTGTGAAAATTAATATACTTCCATTTGACAGGTATATTGCAATTTTTCAGGGAAAGAACTCAATAAAAAAAGGGAAGAAATCATTTATTCCCTATTAAATGAGAAATAGGACAATTTAAGGGATCAGGGAAACTGCCTTAAACAAGGCAATCTGAGAATTACTTTGGAAACTTCTTTTATAGCAGCCATGAAACAGTGAGTGTAATATCAGCTGTGCAAGATTAAGAATAAAGAAAAGTTAATAAATAAATAAAATTATCACTTCGCCTTAATGAGTGTTTGGTTTATTACGTTGAGGGTTATGTAGAGGTTTCGCAAAACATCTGAAACAGAGAGTAGTATTAATCACAATCTGCTTTATAGTGATTTACATTACAGGTTGGACAAACATGGGAGAGGAAACTCATCCAGAATTTCAAATATGAAGAAAATATTTCTGTCTCAAAAGTATTTGTGTCCCAAATAGTTGGGGACTAGGAGTTAGTCTTGGAGATTACTGTGTGACTGCTGCCCCACTCTGTTACTCTTTGTTAGACATCTGCGTTTGGCTATTGCCAGAGTAATCATAAATGTACCTTTTTCTGGATTAACTGTCTGCCTGACATTGTAAATATCTTCTCCTGTTTTTGCTTTCCTAATTATTCCTGCTATATTTGCTGAAAAGGTGAGAAAAAATAACAGTCTGTAATTAAATAAAGGCTTTAGGTAGAAGAAAAGCAAAGGTGAAAAGGAAAGCAGGTGAAAAGCAATAATCTGTGTGCTTAGGCCCTCAGAGACTAAGACAAAGATTATGACTGTTTTTACTCTTTATTCCACACAAATATTAAATCAAATGTACCTTTCAATTAATTTTGGAGTCATTTATATAAAAATAAAAGGACAAGTATATTTGCATCCAGAGGGGAAGAAAATAATGACAAACCAAAGAAAAGCTTTAAGAGAGAGGAATGTTTTGGGGTTATTGGGNCTATTTTTCTCCTGCTAACACAGAGCAAGAATTCATATTACACACAGTCGAAGTTTTTTTCTCTAATAAATATACTGTATCTCAGCAACAGCACAACCACTTTCTCTCTTCTCCCCTTATATTTTTCTCTTAGAGTAAATAAGCTTTTAGGACATCATGAAGTGCTCCTTTTGACATTTCTGTGGCTCTTTTGTTTCCATTTTCATCCTAGGAGACTTTAAGGTTCTTATTAGAAAAACTGGCATTTACAACTTAAAAAGATATTTTTTTTTGTCCCTGTTTCCCTAAAGATGTTTCATCCTGTACATCAACAAGTCAGTTATTTTAAAGTGGTGAGAGTACCACAGCCAAATCATTCATATACATTAAAAATAAGCATTTAATCTGATTTCTCAATTATTTTAGCATTTTTGTAGAATGAATCTTTATGAATGTCTTAATGAATATATCAAGTATAAATAGCTATCTACTGAATAGCAAGGTAGCCACATTCTAAAAGATCTAAACATTTAGATTTTGGCATCCCTAAAATTACCTGAAAATGAAAAAACACCTTTTTATTTTTCATGTGAGCAATGATAGGTTTACCATTTCGAAATATGTTTCTCAAATTGCTTTGGGGGATGGGGAGATTTGTATGCTTCCTTAGACATTTTAGTGCTTGTTTTTCTCGCTTTCTATTTCCAGATTTTCTGCAACGTTTTCTCAAAATGAGTTGAAGTTTGAGTACAAAAACCAGAATAATCTGATCTATAACCAGTTCTAATATTTAGACATCTATGGACAAACTTTTAAAAGAAAAATTAAATCACTTTGGTTCCTCAGTTTGTGCTTTTTGGATAGATTTCCACCGACACTTGTAATGTTCAGAATCTCTGAAAGAAAAGATGAAAGACATGAATAATGCAAACAGAGTAAAAACAAAACTTGAAAATATAAATTTTCTGATTTAAGAAATAAACCATGTCATGAATCAATAAATATAAAAATTACATAATTATTTATTATTTATTTCTACATAAGTAGAATAAGTATGCCATCATTACATTGCTACTTTTCTATGAGTCTGTTAAAAAAAAAAAAAAA
>VXBA01005105.1:21331-47988 GCA_013399895.1 Serilophus lunatus
TGTTCTGATCTGGAGGAACATAGAAGAAAATATGACAGGAGATGGCAAATAAAAATCAGTCATGAACATTGTAGGATAGCATGCACAGACATAGCATAGCATTATAGAGTTCAACGCAGCGCTGTACTGTATTGTGTTCTATAGCAATAGGGATTTCAAATTGAAAAAAGAAAAATCACAGGATTCTTGTGGAATTTTCTGATCATCCCCATTATAAAAAGTCTAAAGTGGACAGCATCACCAAAGCATTTTAAAGCCATTATGGCTAAATTAATATGGACAAATTCCATCTATTTTGAGGTGTTCTTAATTGCCACTAATCACTAGCAGAAAAGTGAAGGGAATTCTTTATATTTTAAAAGCATAAAATAAAATACATTTTGTCTGAAATTGAAGTCTGTGGAGTCACATGTGACTTCAGTTTTCTCTTGAAAAGAAAGGATTTAAAACATCAGATAGTATTGCCAAAATGCAAGAGTTTTTTTTCCAAAGTAATATTTTCTTGTGTTTCAAAAATATGGAGTTGAGGAGACAGAATTATGAGCTTTTAACTATAACTACATACCAAATTTTTCACCATAGATATATTGAAATATCTGCAGGCTTCTGGCACAAAGAAAAAAGATTGCTATTCATCTGACACAAAGATATTTTCTTTCCCCCCTTAAGGTCATCATATTGATTCTGGCAAAATACTGTAAATATTAAATCCTCCAGTCAATAAGCTTAATACTATCTAAAAAAGTCACCATATGCTTACTAGTTGCAAAATAGTAATGGAACGTAGCTTAGTATACTCCGTTCTGCATAATACTATGGTTAAAATAAGTTTTATGTTTTAAAAGAGTGGGAAAGTTCTTTGTTGGAAAAAAATAGTGGTAATTTTTTTTAAACCACTGAAATTTCCAGCATCCTCTGTTGCTAAGCACAGTTCTGGAAGTGTAAAATAGCTTCAGATGAACAACAGTGTTATAATCAAGTTGGATGTTAAACAAAAATTAAAAAAAATTAAAGAAATAGTCACAGAGAAAATATACAAAAATGCAATATGTCAGAATTAAAGTCAGTAAGCACTTTAAAAAGTTAGAAACAAAAAGCTTTAGTCTTGCTGAAGATATACATCTCATGCAACATTAACTATTTGCTGCCAATTCTCCCTTCACAATGAAAAACAAACAAAAACTCAAGAAAATGAGTGACCAGAGCACAGTTCTAAATTCTCTTGACAACATGGAATGTAGAAATGTATCAAAAATATATTTAAATATCCTAATAATAAATAAAAATACTTGTTTTATTAAAAACTGGATTTAGTAAGGACTAAAAGATGACTGAAGGTAGTAATGATTTCAACATATGCTCTCAATGCAATCTCATGAATTTGTACTTTCCATCAAAATACTATTTCAAAGAGAAACATTTGCTTTAAGACTTCAGCAGTGTCTCTAGGAGGAATGGTTTTTTTCTTTATGGTCAGTTGAAATTGAAGAGTTTTTAATTTAGCAATCTGATGCTGCCCAATTCCCACTAAAATGATTTAAAACTGGTGGAGGGTGTTTGACAAGACAGGAAAGCTACCAAAGTTACCAAAAATTCTGATCATTTAGTTACACATTTGAATGATTTTATGTTGAAAATGTAGAGTTTATTACTTTGGACCTCACCTTTCTGCCACAGTATGATGTGGAAAAGCATTTTTCTCATTTTTAATACGTGTTCTGTCAACAACAGTGTCCCATCATGGACATGGTTCATACCTTTCAAGTCCTCTGTTAACAATCCGCACACCCAGTAAGACGCTTCTTATGAAGGCTGGTGTTGTAATTTTCTCTTTTGTTCTGAAAGAAAGAACAAGATGCATAATGATCCT
The DNA here is from genome assembly GCA_013399895.1 of Serilophus lunatus. NCBI lineage: Eukaryota > Metazoa > Chordata > Aves > Passeriformes > Eurylaimidae > Serilophus > Serilophus lunatus. The sequence goes on from VXBA01005105.1 coordinate 23,202, forward strand.
ATAGCTTATAAAGTTCATATTCTCTACCATATGGGTAACTCAGCATGTTCGTTGTTCACAGATCGTAAAACCTATTTGCTACGTAATAGTAGAAAATTAATTTCAGTAAATGTTTCAAAATTATTATGCAGTACAAACTATTTGTCCTGTTCCATATAGTTCACTGAATGTAGCAAAGTTGTAATTGTACAGATAAGAGTGGAAAGAACATCTAAACTAAGGGGATTACAAAGGTCAAGTGCATTTTGAAATTTCTATGTTCAGTGAGAAATAGGTATTTTTCCCATAGACATTGAGATTGTTAGCCTATAGATATTATTTCATAAACAGGATGATGGAGTTTACAGACTCAGATCGTGCACCATATGACTATTGATTTGAAGTATCTTAATTTTAGTTTCTAAACTGAAAAATTCCTGTAGTGCTTGGTTTTCAAAATGAATAAAATTATGCTTAGGATATAATGTTGGGGACTGAGCATTTAGCCTTCAACAAAAGGAAGAAAAGCACAAAGGTATCAGAGAATATCTAAATCTATAGAAATCCTCAAGTCTCTCATTATATAATGAACTGAGCCTACCTAATATGTATGCTAACTACCACAAGTTACAGTGTACATTTTTCAATACACGACTATCAGGAATCTAATGTTGTGGACAATAACAGTATTAGTGGATATAAACCTGGGGCTTTCTCTTACCAGAGAGACCTGTGGTACAGAAATGCAACATGGTTGAGGTATGAAAATTCCTGTGGAGATCATCCAATCCAACTATCCTGCTTAAAGCAGGAAAATCTAAAGCAGGAATCTCCAAGTATGAAGCCTCAACAGACACTCTGGGCAGTTTGTTTCCATGTTTGATCACACTCACTGTAAAAAAATAAATTAATTAATTTTGTTTGAATGGCATTTTGGGGTTTGTTTTGCTTTGTTTGGTTTTGAAATTTTTAAATTAAAAATCCTGTATATATATATATTTAAATAAAACCAACTATGCCTATTTCTTCTTTCTCTGTCACTGGGTCACATTAAGAAGAGGCTCTATCTTCCTTGTTCCTTTCCATCCAATATTTACCCAAGATATCTTTGATTTCTCTTCTCCAAGCTGAACAGTCCCAGATCTCAGGATTTCCTCGTATTTCGGATGCTTCAATCACTTAAGAATTTCTGTGTACTCTGGTCCCTTGCTGTACTTGCTCTACAGTACATCTATGTGTCTCTTGTATTGAGGAGTGCAGAACAGGACTCAGAACTCCAAATATATCTTACTGGTGCTGATTAGAGAAGAAAGATCTCTCCTTCTACCTGCTGGACAACCATCTTCCTGATGCAAGTGTAGGCTGGTGGTGTTCTTTGCCACAAGGACGCATTGCTAGCTCTTGTTCAGCTCATTGTCCATTGGAGCTGCCAAGTCTTTTTCTGTCTTCCAGTTCACTGGTCACGAGTCTCTCCTGCAGCATGAAGTTTTGTCAAATCTCAGAAGCAGGATTTGATATTTCTCTTCAATGAACTTGATGAGTGGACATAGTAAAATCCCAGGAGANAGATGGCATAAACATGGCATAAATCATGGAAACTACCATGATTGTTTATAGAAGCTTTATTGTTATTTTTTTTTATAATTAATTGTTACAGTAGAATTAATCTGAACTATGAATACTGAAGTTAGATGTCATTTTAAATCTATATGTAAAATAACTAATACAAATATTTATTGTGGTATTCATTAGCATTTATATTAAAAATTTTGTATCTTTTAAAAGGAGTTATAGTTTGGGCTTTCTTTTGTTTTGGTTGTTTTTATTTACAGATGCAGAATTTACTACAGTCTTAGAATTTATAAATATTCTAAGTGCCAAAGCAATAATGATCCTCACTATATAAACATTCTAACCAATTAGTTTTACTTTCATGGCACTTATTTTCTAAATAAATAAGGAAATCTGGCTTTCAGTTCCTTTTGTCCTCCTTGCTTACAGATTTAAAGGGGTCAATCTAAATCTTACTGAGTAAATAAGGACAGTTCCAGGAGTATTTCTTTGTGTTCTGCTCCCAAGGGCCATTAAAATATAGAATAATAGAACTTACTAGAAGATATTTCAGTGGTATATATAATTCCTTCCCCCACTGTAAAGTAATTTCAAAATACAGATATTTGACAATCCAGGTAATTCCTGCAATATAGCGCAACATAATGCTCACAGTTAGCTTTTTATTCCCAGTTTGCTAGCAGAATTTATGCAACGAGCACAGTTAGAATGATTGGGGAATTCTAATGGCACTTCTGCACTTAGGAAAATCTAAGTAAAAAGTTGTTCAGCATAAAGGAGAACTGTCTGTACTTCTGCTTACTGGCACTGAAAAATAAAAGCATAATCAAACAATAACCAAGCAACAGTAACAGCCTGGCAAAATGTTATTTTAGAATGTATATGTAGAAGTAGAATGATGTCTTTTCTTTTTTTTCAAGTCTTTATGATTCTATCGTTCTAAATTTATTTATTAAACTTGGCTTTTTTCCATTGCTGGCTTGGACTTCTTGACAGTATGACTTCCCAGAAAGCTTGGTCTGTGAACAGAAAATATCATCAGTTGCTTACCGAGCTCATATTTCAGTTTTTAAGTATGGCATGATTGCTTCAAAAAAGCTCTCAAGTAATCCATCTGCTGAAAATCAAAACGGAAAAAAAAAAAAAAAATTGGTGTCTGCTTGTGGACTTGTTATGCACTTTGTGCTAAAAATAAGTATTACCTTATTTACAGTGATACATTCATCCATTTACACTAATCAAACTCTTTAATCTCTTCAGACTCCTATAGAAGACCCTGTAATTCTTCCCATAAGAAGTCATAGTAGTGACTTAATTTTTCCCAGTCTTTAGACTTCTCTGGTCCTATTTCATACAGGCAAATGTGACTCTTAGTATTTTTGTTTTGTTTTTCCCTTTTTTCTTTTCTGTGTACATTTAGTATGCCAGTATGCAAATTATTATAATGTCTTTTCAAATAATTATAAAAGTAAAAAACCCAAAAACAACAACAACAAAAAAAACCCACAAAAAAAACAACAAAAAGAAGTTCAGGAGGCATGTATTAAACTTCTTACAAAATGCATATTTAAAAAAATATATTTCTTGTAAATTAGGATTAAAACATAACAAGCATAGTCTCAATGAAGAAATAGGATAAAGACAAATGTAAATAGCAAATAACATAGGTAGAAAAGAATGTTAACATAGGCTGAAGTGATATTTTTATTAAATAATATCTCAAGTGAGGCAATTTCTTTACTGTAGAACTGAATATTTGAAACATAAAATGCAGACTATATTATAGCGAACTTGCCCAAGTACCCTCTGACCCTCTGCTCTTTTCTTGAATTCAGTGTGCCCCTTCAGTGTACAACTAAATAGGGGCCATTCAAAAATGTTGGGGTTTTTGGTCTCTCTATACATTGCTTAAATTATGGGGATACCTATTAACACATGGTATATCCAGTACATAGCATAATTTATTTTGTCTATGAAAATATTCTTAATTTTAGACTTTAACAATTAGCATGACCAAAATGCTTTTTTTTTTTTTTTTTTTTTGTAGTGCAGGAAATGAATATATCATCAATTAATATTTAATTTTGGTATGCATGACAATTATTTAATTTTACTTTATTCATCGACAAGGAAGAAAACAGACAAGTAGTAATGGACAAGAATCAGTTGAAGCCTACATAAGAGAAACTGGAAAAGTGGATCACTGAAATATTGGTCTTAGTCTTCCAGGTGTTATAAAACATTTTCTGAAAGTGCAATCATTTGATTCTTAACTGTTATGCAAAATTGAGCTTGAGTTTAAATGAATAGGAGAAGAAAAAATATGCAGTTAACTTTTTCCTAGTTTAATCAGTCAAGTGTCATGCTTTTGTGATATGAAATAGAAGAGACAGATGTATATCGCATCTTAGCTTCCATGCATTTTAAATGTGCATTTTAAATATGGCATTAAATAACCCCATGATATGTGCTCAGTATGAGAATCAGGAAGTGACTCAACTTCCACATTGTCAGTTGCATTGTAAAAGACAGGACCTAACCTTCAGCTACAAATGGATCTGCAACACCTTTGTTTAACATTTCAGCAGTAACAGAACCAGAGACAATGGGCACAAACTGAAACACGAGTGAGTCCCTCTAGATGTAAGAAATACTTTTTTACTGTGTGGGTGACTGAACACAGGCACAGGTTTCCTATAAAGGTTGTGAAACCGCCCTCCTTGTAGATGTTCAAAAGATGTACTGGGTAACCTGCTCCTGATGTTCCTGCTTAAGCTGGTATATTGGACCAGATGACCTACAACGGTGCCTTCCAACATCAGTCATTTTGTGGTTTTGTGATTCTGTGATTCTGTAGCTTTAAGAGAGTCAGAGGAATAAACTTGGTCTCCTTAGTCATCAGAATGCTCACTGCAATCTGGATGGTTTAATTCTAAAAAAAAATAAAAAAAAATTCAAAAACTTATGTGCTTTGCAGTCATAAGAATATCTCTGTATCTGAATGCACATGCAAATTACTGTAGGACATGCTAGAGTATGAAATTACCATGCATGAACTGTTCCGTCCTAATTACCCATGTTATTTTATGATAAATTTCAGCTTATTATATTTCACTGAGCAATCTAGCTTGAATTTGTTTTAGTCTTAGTTTTGGTATACAGGTAGTTAGAGCAAAGGAGTCGAAATGAATTGTTAGACTTGACAACTTGATTGCTTGTCTATAACTAGTTGGTGAGTCCTAAAAGGACTTTCTGAAAGATGAAGTCAGGAACATGCATGATAAATTTATTCAGACAAAGCTGGCTAAGACTGTTTACAATCCATTTTGTAATACATATAGATTTACAATTTTATTCCACAAATGCATATAGACTCCAAAGGAACATTAAAATAAGAGACAACCTCACTGAAGAGTTAGGTAATTTGAAGATAAAAGCTAAAATCCACAGAGGCACACAGGTGCCTGCAGGCATGACTACACATGAGCATAGAGTCAGCTGGCCAAACGTACAAGTAGCTTTGGTATTGAGGTTATGTTTGCATATTTGCATAACAATATGACAAAATTCATCTGTCCTTGTGAACAGAGAGCACAAAAGTAAAACCTGGCAATACTGGAAAATGCTATGTCTACAGTTTTCAGAAGCCATTTGGACCTGCTATAATGGGACATGTCACAGAATGAGAAAGATCAAAATAAAGGAAATTTGTTGTTTCAGACATATTTGTGCCGTATCAGCATACAGTATTCACTGACAAATTAAAGGGAATTCCAGAGCAGAGTATTAAATTTAGAATATTCTTCTCATGCACACGACAAAAACAGTAGAGGAGCTGGGCTTCGTAAGTGAAAGATTTTTAGAAAACCCGATAGAATTTCTGATAGTATATATGTGGTAAATATTTTTTAAGTACCATTGGCTTGAATAAGTTCTCAGATAAATATGGCAAATATCTCTCTGTGAAAGTGAAACTGGACATAACTTTAAAAATTCTAACAGAAAATCTTAAAAAATGTCTTGTAGGATGATGTATTTTATATACCAGCTCTCAAAAATATTCAAACTGCAGTTTTAATTTCATTTGTTAATTTCATTCGTTTAAATTTCTGCTACAGATGGAAAAGTAGAAATAATCTCAAACTGGAAAATGATTTATTTCCCCCAGATTGTCAATGCTGTTTTTATATTTTAAGTTCTTTTTAGTTGTTATTTAGAGTATGTTAAACTTATGCTTTGGAAAACCTCCTATTTTTTCTATTGAAGAATATGTTATTTAAGAATTCAAACTCTGCTATTAAAATTATAATCAAATTAACTAAACAAAATAGATAAGTCAGAAATCTGTATCAATGCGTCTTGCATAAGTGCCTAGCAGACAACTTTCTTGTTTATTAGAAGCTCATATTAGTACTAATACATACTGCTTTCTGTTCCAAGAATTAGAAAGTACATACTATTTTTTAACAACAACATACGAATTTAATTGTTTTGTTACCTTGGTGCCAAGAAGAGAGAAGTTACATCAAATGAGCATAAGAACTTACAGCTGGAAATGGATGCTAGTAATGTGCAGTTTGCACTGAATACCTATTGGAATAAATCTGCAGACTAGCTCCATTTGTTGGATATTGTCCTAGTTAGGTTTTTCAGAATCCAGGTTAACTGTGTTCAGTTACAGGATATATTTATTTATATGTAACTTTTTTAATCAGCACCAAAGCCTGTACTACTCAATGTAAGGCTCACAGAGATTCCAATGGTGGCAGCACTGTAATTTAAAACTATTAGGGTTGGAATTTTCAAAGGGAACAAAATTAATATCTCAGTTCCAAGGCAGTTTCAGCAAGTATGTGATATTTAACTTCATGGAAATTTTCAAGCATTTCCAAGTTAATTTTTATGGTTAGATTCCAGCCTTACATATTGATTTAAAAGATTACACTCATGTCCTCACAGAGAAATACCATAGGTTTCAGGACACGTTATATGTTCACAGTATTTGCAAAAAAAATAGTTCAAATAAAAGCCCCTCAATTTATTAGATGATGATGAAGATTCGTTTTGAATGAGCAGTAGATACATATTATATGAATTCAGATTATTTTATTTGGGGAAATAAATATAACTTCTCTGTCAATATCTGTTCTTAATAATCAACTGTTTCATTCTCTGGCATGCAGTTACACACTTTTAACAAAGCACAAAAAAATGTTGCTTTGCTTAAATTCATCTTACTGTCTAACACCATATAAATTATAGAGTTATCACTAGATTCTTTTACTCCAAATGCTCTCCTTCACTGAGTAGCCTCAAGTAAATAGATTATTTCTTTAGCTAAAAATTGAAGAACTTTTAACCAGAATACCTGCAACTGGACATCCTAGCAAATATTTTTTAATTTTTCTGATTTTAAGTTGATTGATTTTTTTTTTTAAAAAAAAATTATTTTTCTATGTCGATACTACAAAGCTTAGATAGGAATATTTTTAACTTCATGCCAGTGGGAAACTTTCCAGCTAAAAATGTATTACTAACATCAGTTTGTCTAAGAGAAGTGGAGTTTAAGCAAGATAGCCTTGTGGAATTTTCCTTTCTTCCCCTTTCCTTTTCTTATAAAGAAAATGATATTATTTTCACATCTGAAAGCATATAGAGTTATGGAAAGCTGGATCATATTAAAACTACTTTACTAGATGAAGGCAGCAGCTTCTTAGCATAGTCTATACACTTGATGCTTATGATTTTTTTTCTTTCAGAATTTTAAAAATAAGTTGGTGAAAGCAAAAGCTTATAAAAGGTTGAACTACAGTGACTTCAACATGCAAAAATTAGAGTATCTTGAACACTTTTACAAACATTTCTAGTGAAACTCTTATGATGTAAACAAGAATGACTGAACAGCAAGTCTCAGGCTAGGTATGGAGATGCCACTTCTGGTAGTGATCTCCTATTGAGACCTATTTAATTTAGTTTTCCTTATTTCTATTACTTTATGTCACTTTTTTTGCAGTACATTGACCTTCTGACAGGACTTCAAATAAAGTTATGTAATTTGCCTGAAATGACACTGAGAAGGCAGAATATCTGACAGACTCTTTTCATAGAATATTCTAATTTCATCACTGAGGAATCGTCTATGTGTACTTGAAAATATATATGATCAGTCATTATACATGCCTGTGCTGGAGACTTTTGGAGTAGGCAACCAGGTTTTAAGAATGCTTCATAACAGTGCAAATGCTACACCATTACTGTTAAAAGTCCTGCTTTCAGTGATCCCTTGTGGGGATCTTAGACATATGTTCTTATATTCCGGCTGTCTACCCAGTGGAGAGCTTTGTTTTATTGACCCAAATTTGCCCATCATACTTTAAAATTTTCAATCCTTTTATACAGCAGGAAACTCTCTTATACAGTGAAATAGATGAACAAGAACAGAGACAGAATAAAAGGAAAGTAGAATCACTGACGGTAAACTTCATAGAAGGATGGCATAGAAAGAGGGTCTGTTCTGACTTTCCATCAAAAATAATCAATCTAACAGACCGATAGATAATATGCAAGGAGACAACAGGACCAGTATAGCTAAATGATGCCTTGGATCACTTTCACAAATTATATTCACTCTAATAGCAGGGGGCAGTTTTTTCTTTTTTTCCTCAAATTAAAAGACAAAATTTATTGGCATGTTAAAGAACAGAGGATATCTGAAACATGGATCAAAGACTATCTCAGATTATCAAGGGAGGCACCACATTTTATTGTGTTATTTAGTTCAAAAAGTATGGAAAAATAATTATATAATTTTTTTTTCCAAATTAACTGCACAAGTAAATCGTATTAGAAATTTAAAAATAAGCAAATAAAGCTAGTGCTGAATGCATTGAAGGCTTGTGTAAGACATTGAATGCAAGGTAATTTATTATTGTCTTCCTGTGACAACCAATGTATTCAGAGAGGAGGGAAGGAAGGAGAATATTTGGCTATTTTAATTTTAGAAGGGCTACTATGGCATATTTCCCCTTCTTTTGCAGTCACAATTTATGGTTTCCAGATCCATGACACACCTGCATATCACAACTTTGAAAGAATAAGCCATAAAAGAGTTTCCATCCAAGATACTAGTAGCACTATGATGACCTCATCTACTTGTGTATTAGGCTGTTGTAATGAACCAACTACCTTAACTCACTCTTTCAGTGGTTAGTCTGTGATATGATAACCCTCCAAATGGTTTCCTGTTTTTTGACTCTGTAGAAAGACTCTGCACACTTCAATTCTAAAAAAAAAAAACAACAAACAAACCAAACAAAAAACCACAACCAAACAACAAACAAAGAAAAATAAAAAAATCAACCATTGTTCTGATTCTGGTATCTGATCTTTCTCTAGACTTTTCATTATCTGGAAATAGTACTTATAAAATACTGTATTAGATGGTGTCAAGGTTTATACAGAAAAATATCTGGTGTCCTTGAACAGAAGTACTAGTTTTCTTCACTGGAAGTTAAGTTATATGAGAAAGAATTTTGCATGGTCTATTGATAATAAGCAAACTGCATTCTTATATCTGATTTTCTGATAAGGCCGTGAAGAAAACAAATAGAAAACCTTTTTGCCCGGGTACACTGTAATCTAGCAAACTACTAAATCTGATAAACACCTAACTCATTTTCTGTTATTGTTCACAAGTATTTAAAGGCTTTATTATTTATTTATTCTAGACTGTTACCTACTTGAACTGAGCAGCCAAGTTAAAAAAGTAATGATCAGATTTAGCTGACTATTTTATGGTTTTGTGTTTTCTTCAATGTGTATGGGGTTTTTTTCCACAAAGACACACAAGTACACAAGATTTTTAAAGATTAATGTTATGCATCAGAATTAAAACCAGCTAACATCTAAATGGAACATGCACAAAGAGATGAGATTAACGTATAGGCTCAGATTTCATTCAGGTTAATTTAATTCAGTCTTAATCACAGCCTATCAACTATTCTAAGACAATTTATTTACTGTTTGCCAGTCTGATGCTCTCTTTTCTAAATATTCACTGTACAAGGAACATGGATCTGAGATTTAAAGGGCTGAATAAATGTTATGTGGGTGGTACAGACAATCAAACCTTCAGTAAATATGTTGTTATTTCTACAATTTTGAACTGCTGTTGAAAACTAGAGATTTTCTCAGAGATTGTCCCCTCATACCAAAGGAATCATATTATTCAGATTACATTACAGGGAACTCCTCTAATCAGTAAGTACTATTTACACATTTAGAAAATGAACAGCAACAGTACTAGTCAAGGCAACTAATTAAGTCCAGCATTGCTTAGCACTAATTTTCAGTGCTGATGAAGTATATGCAATGCAACAACCTCCAACCACAAATTCAGGCTCTGTTTCTTATTTTCAAATGCCAGCTCTAATGAGACTGCCTACATGCTAGGAAGCTGTGAGGGCATGAATCTGAAGTGAAAATTACCACAGATGTAAGATAATAAGTGATCAGGATTTGGACATCTATGGCTAGGTTCAGGTTAATTAGTCACCTAATTTCTATTTAGGTATATAAAGACTCATTAAAGTTCACCTGTTCTAAACATGCCAAGACATTTTTCTGTGTTTTAGCTGCTTGTGCATATCAGAACTGACTAGCAGTTTAAACATTGTGATCTCATTTCAGTAGGATTTAACTATCTAGTTTTCTTGTTGAACCTGTTTTGACAAAGCAAATTCGATTACATAGGAATAAAATGCATTAAAGTTACCTACAAATTGTAAGAATATTTCCATGAATCAGTTGATAGAAAATCTTATTCAAAAGTCTAAAATTTTCACAATGTCTAATAAGAAAAAAAGAGGTCTAATAAAGAGGTTATGGATCAGACACAATTCAATGAGATGAATGTGGCCTGTGTTGCCCACCATATGATACTCCTAGTGTCTTGAGATTAGTCAGTATTTTCCAAAGTATTACAGTCATTTTTATGTATAATACTTAAAATGTCTACTGAGTTCTGATTTGGAAAAAAAAAATGGAATTAAGCTTGACATATTCAAAACACACTGAAAGCTGTTAAATAATAAACACACTTCTATCTTGATAATACAAATATAATTATGTGGTGAATTCTAAAGTGTTATTGACCCTTATCCCCAAACAAACCTCAAAAGGTTCTAGTCAGATGAGAAGGAGTACTTAGAGGAGAAAAATTCTATGTCATCATACTCAGCTGATGAAAGGCTAGGAAAAGATTAATAGTTATAGTACAAATTAAAATGTGAATATAATAATGTAATTTCATTGTAATTGAAAAGGTGTAATGGAAGAGATGGATGCGGTTAGAAATGTGCATGTAATAAAGTACCTTAAATTGCAAACACATGGGTAATTAAAGGGAAACTAATCTCATCCAAAATAGTATTGGGCATTTGTTAATCAAATGATAATGTTAATCTTGCTCTCCAAGAAAGTAATTTTCTATTCCAGTTTTATAATGCATCATGTTATGTTTTTTGCTCTAGACTTTAATTGGGAAATGCATAATTCAAAGGATTGCATCTAATGTTATTAAAATCATATTTAGATTTTGTACTTAGACTTCCTAGAAAAATGTCCTACTTTTTGCATTTGCAATTGTGCTATTTATTCATTGTATTTACCAGTTACCATTGTACTCATTTTAAAACTTCTGTCCAATTTAAGTAGTAACATATGTTAACTTTTTCCATGATTAATCTTTATAAAACTAGTTTCACTTCCTGTGAACAATACTTTTTGGATATACAGTAAAGAGGGAAGAAAAAGGTGCCACAAAGTACTTATTTTTTCTTAGAGTTCAGGTTTCTTTTTCACTTGGGCAGTCCCCAGAGTCAGGTCGTTAAGCAGAAAAGTAATGAAAATTCGACTGGATCTAGGAAGATGACATTTCCATCACTTTTAGTAAGAAGACCTTAAAATCAGACTGCAAAACCTGGTGGAAAGACTCCTTGAGCATTGCTTTCCAAGTAAATGTATTTAAAAGATCAGAGGGAGTCCTGTTGAAGAAAGAGAGGCAAGAACTACTGATCTGACCTTCATATTTTGTATAACTTAGTTTCAGAAGCACATCATGATTGCTTTGTTTGTTGTAATCTCAGGTGATGAATTTTGCCTGTTGTACACTGAATACAAACTACCAGAACAACTACGGTAACACGTACATTCCGTCCAATACATACCGTGGAATAGGAAAAAGAAAATTTAAAATGCCTGTGCTGGTTTAAAAGCAAATCGGCAGGAAAAATTAACCCAATTTAAGAGCAATTACAAGTCAGAGTTACAATTCACTAAAAGGTTTACAATACATACAGTGACATAGAGAAAACTAGTTTTGACCCACAACAAGAGAGTATAGCCCAGCACCCTGGGACAAGAACAGCCAGTGCTCGCTAGGTCCGGTGCTGAGCACCATGGGGTCCCCCTGGGTGTAAAGTAGAAGGGAAGGAAACCTGTTTGTTAGTTAGGATGATGGTCACAGTTCCGTTAAAGCAAAGATGGCTGTCTCCTCGAGGGTGGCAATCACAGTCCTGTTGAAGTTCCAACAAGTGGTACCAGAAGTCCCAAAACCTGAAGATTATGTAAACTCAGGTTTGAGGGCGAATGCCCAGTATCTCCCACAGGGCAGGGAGTTTCACAATGTGTGGCTTAACTCTGTGAGTCATGGGATATTTTGGGAATTTTTGATGGTCTAGGTCATTGCAACTGCCTATTATGCCAGTGCAGCTGGGTCCATTAAAAGAGAAGACCCCTCCAGCTGAATGTGAAAGTTTTAATACCTTCCCTGAGGGGTGTTACCACAGCTGAGTCATGGGTGTTGAAAGAGACACTCCCCAGACTCCCAAGGTTTGTCTCTATCCTTATCTCTTGTGGCCTGAGGTGTCAGGTATGCCCTGGGCGGCTGCTACAAATCACAGAATCACAGAATTAACTAGATTGGAAAAGACCTCTAGGATCATCAAGTCCAATCTATTACCTAACACCATCTCATAAACTAAACCAAGGCACTAAGTCTTTTTTTAAACACTTCCAGGGACAGTGACTCCACCACCTCCCTGGGCAACTCATTCCAATGGCCAATCACTCTTTCTGTGAAGAATTTTTCCCTAGTATCAAACCTAAAGTTTCCCTGGTGCAGCTTGAGACTCTGTCCTCTCACTGGTTGCCTGGGTTCTAGAAGAGATTAGCTCCCGTCTGGCTACAACCTCCTTTCAGGTAGTTGTAGAGGGCAGTAAGGTCTCCCCTGAGCCTCCTCCTCTGCAGGCTAAACAACCCCAGCTCCCTCAGCAGCTCTTCATACGGCTTGTGTTCCAGACCCCTCACCATCCTTGTTGCCCTTCTCTGGACATGTTCTAGCATCCCAACATCTTTCTTAAATTGAGGGGCCCAGAATTGGACACAACAGTCAAGGTGAGGCCTCACCAGTGCTGAATACAGGGGAAGAATTACTTCCCTAGTCCTGCTGGCCACAGTGTTCCTCATACAGGCTAGGATGCCATTGGCCTTCTTGGCCACCTGGGCACACTGCTGGCTCATGTTCATCCTGCTATCAACCAGCACTTCCAGGTCCCTGTCTTCCTAGTTGCACTCCAGCCACTCTGTCCCCATCCTGTAGCACTCTAGTGGCTTGTTGTTGCCAAAGTGTAGAACCTGGCACTTAGACTTGTTAAATCTCATATTGTTGGGTTCAGCCCATCTATCCAGCCTGTCCACATCCCTCTGCAGAGCTCTCCTGCCTTCTAACAAATTGACACTTGCTCCCAACTTGGTGTCATCTGCAAACTTACTACCGGTGGACTCAATCCCCTCATGCAGATCATCAATAAAGATATTAAATGATTAAATATTAACAGCCCATCAAAAATTACATAGAGGGTATAGAATATACAGTGTTTTTTATACCCACATAGTGATAAAATTGTCCTGGCCCCTGTAAATAGGACAACACCCTAAACAGCAATTTCAGTTTCATTTTCCAGCCATATTTCAAATAATACTATGATGTTCAGACAACAAATTATGGAGATAAAGTGAAATAACTTGATGAGAATCTTTTTAGATAGTTCTCTTCCACTGTTTCTAAATTCATCAATGCTTAATCTACCTGTCAGTGGAAGTGTATGACTTGCCAAGTGTTGTGATATAATATTTCACATAAAATTTCTCTTTAATTTTTCATGATGATGGAAGATATGTTAAATAAATAACTTTTCTTCTTTAGTTGCCTTAGTGGTGATTCCATATAACTTTTTGTCATAACAATTTTTACTGTGCATAAAGTGCACTAAAAGTAGCACAATTGGTAGTCCTAAAGATGAAAGAAAAGTCCTATCAAATCAGTAGTCTGATGTAGTATCTAGGTATGATTCACATTAGGAAATGAAATAGAATTCCACTGTTGTTTAGATTTTTAATTTTGTTTTAATCAAAGCCATTTTCACACAGTAATTTGATTTGCCTGACATTAATAAAAAACTTCAAATACAAATAATGAAAATGGTTCTCATTAATATGTAGGCAGCTGGATTTTCTCCATAAATATTTTAAGAAAGAAGTCAATCCATAATATTATTGATTGAACATGAAGTAAAAAATGTGTATTTTTCACTTGCTGAATGCACAAGAACTGATATTCTGCTAATAGGAACTGCACATACAGCAAGAAACAAATTATATCCATGTGGCTTCTTGCTGTGGTGAATTTGGATCTCACAGGCTAAGTAGCGTGTCAGGCCAATCTGAATCCATATAGGAAAACGAAAGATGAAGAGTCAAACAGCCTCAGGTACATATGTTAGTAGTTCAGCAATTGCATTTTTTCCCCTCCAGTAAGCTGTGAATGTGAATTCCATGATGGTTCAAGAGGTCATTCTACAGCTGGAAATAATGTGTTCCAAAATCTTGATATACTACTCATTAAAAAGCCCATGGAAGTTTTAAAAGAAAATAGTTGTTTTTACCTGTGATATATAGACAAATTTCTCATCTAGAAAATTCTCACATACCATTGACTTGCTTTCTGGAAACAATCACGTACAAGTGTTCAATGTAAGAGAGCAACAAAAAAATCAGTATCACAGAATCATTCACTGGTCATCTAGCCCAGCACGTTCTTCACCACAAAGTCAACACAGAGATGATGGGATTAGTCCAACTGGGTTTCGAAAACCATCAAACATGAAGACTGTAAGCTCTACCTGCTCCAATGCTTAATTAAACTTTAAATGAAGAAATTTCTCTTTGTTTCTCCTTCAGCCATAGCCTGAAAATTTATAACCAGTTGTTGTGGTTTAACCCAAGCCAGCAAATAAGCATCATACAGATGCTCTCTCACTACTCCACCAGTGAGATCAGGAAGAGAATCAGAAGGGTAAAAGCTAGAAAACTCATGGTTGTAGATAAAGACAGTTTAATAAGGAAAGCAAAAGCAGTGCATGCAAACAAAGGAAAACAAGGAATGAATTCACTGCTTCCCATGGGCAGGCGGTTTCTCAGTCATCTCCAGGAGAGGCGCTGCTCAGCACCCTGAAGCAACCTGAAATTCCTCAGATTCTACTCACATTCCAGCTTTTGACTATTCTGGTGGCACTTTGCTGAATTTACTGCAGTCTGTCAATGTTGGGGTTTTTTTCATTACAAGGCCAAAAAATAGATATTATATTCTAGATGCAATGTAGTGACTACCAAGTAAAGGGGAGTAACCACTTTTCAAAATCAACTGACTGCACTTCTGTTAACATTGTCTGTATACATTTAGCCTTTAATGCTCATTTCTACTGAGTGAATTCCTGAAGTACTGTAGAAATGCCTTTTCAAAACTTACAAACAATGATTGATTGGATCTCAGAATATAGGATCTTTATAATGAGAAAGATAATTTTATATGCATTGTGGTGGTTTGAACCACTATATCACTAGGGGTGTCCAAGAATGATGAAAGACTAAACAGAATTCAACAGCAAGTGACAGATTTATTGTCTAGGGCTCAACCAAAAAAACTTATGGGATCCAGAGACAAAATACACACTATAACACCCGACAATGTCAGGCCAAAATCAAAAAAACCCCAATGTGATCCTCAAACACAGCTGGCCAGCCAAGAAGCAGGGGAAGGAAAAAGGAAGCCACCGTGTTGATGGTACACTCCCAGCCCTCGGAGCCTCCTGCAAGACAAAGAAGGTGAAAACATCCCCCTGGACACCAACAGGGTGTCCCACAGGGGAACTATCACTTGTGGTTTGACTGGGCTGGCTCCGGTGGGCACCGCACTGCCCACCACCTGTGCCGATGGAGGTGAGTGGAAGCAGGCTGCGTTGTCCGGGAACTGGGAGGAGAGGGGCTGTGGTGCTCTCAGCTTGAGGGAAAGCCGAAGAGAGACAGGACTTCTGTGTCCATGGCTTTTATGCCCTGGAAGTCCCGCGCGAACTCGGTGTCCTCCTCCTGGCCAAGCCATTCACTCATTGGCTGGTGGCGTTGGGTTCCCCCTCTCCTTTGGGATGTTCACTCCTGGCAAAATGGTAGTTTTCATCGAAACGTCATGTGTTCAGGGCCCAGAGGCAACATCAGCCTTGCCCGTGGAGCACTCGCTGCTCACAGGGATCGGCTGTGGGCGGTGGGGGCTGCCTGTGGGGGCAATTGCTGCCACATGCCTCCCAGCAGTGTGGGGAGGGGGCTGCACGGTCGCAGCTACCCCTGGCGGGGCTCTTGTCAGCCACACACCAGAAGAAGCTGCCGCCCTGCACCCAAGCAGCCACCACATCCAGCCCAGCTCACCGTGGCGCGGGGCGGGTGCCAGCACCACAGGTACAGCCATTGTGCCCCACTGCCACCAGCACCACCGAGAAAAAATGGGGAAACGGTGGGAATGGACCCACCCCCCCAGCTCCGCGGCCAGTGGGGAGGCACTGCGCCATCCCACACTGCCCACCACTGCTCCACTCTGCCCACCACCATGAGCTGGGAGCTGCTGCCAGCACCACTGGGAAAAGCGGAGAAATGGTGGGAGCAGCCCCGCACACTCCGTTCTGCGCCCGCCACGCCAAATAGCCACTCAACCGCGGGCGCAGCAGGAGCACTGGTTCCATTCCAGTCTCTCCGCCACTGCCCACTGTGCGACCTAGGTGGCGGGAGGACAGGGAGAACCCCAGGAGGAGAGCCCCACCGCTCTGGGAGCGGCGGCTCTGTTCCCATGGGACCTCCACTGCCGTCCCCCCATGCAAAACCAGATGGTGGGGGAACGGAGGAGAGCCTTGCTGTTCTGAGGACACTGCAATCTCGGTCTTACCTTCATGTTTCTAAAAAAACCCCAATTTTACAAACAGGCAAATAATCCAAACAATCCAAACACCCAACACCCTCCCTTCCCCCTGTCCCCCTCAAAAACCCCACCCCAAACCCATACCAGCATACATATGTTTACAGCATCTCTTTCCAATCTCAATGAACAGAGCATCCATCTCTTTAGTCCACGATCATGGCATCTCAGCTTTTTGCTTTGAGCTGTGGTTCACCATTTATATATGCTTCTTTCTCTAATTGGTAATCATTGGGAGTAAAGAGATGGTTAATAGCATTCTACATTCTTGTCAGCTTGGTCAACTCTGCCCAGAAATTTCTGATCCTACATTCTCATCAGCTGGACTACATGGTCAATGTAAAAAAGAACTGAACTGGAAAGAAATTAATTCCATAATCCTAACAGCAAACATAAAAAAATATGGCTTAAAGAATTTATAAAAAATTCCTTTTTCCCCACAGTTCTACAGAAATCAGAGAATAAAGCCAAATTATAGTCCCTAAGAATACTGAATTTAGAACAAAAAATGAACTGGAATCAGATGGATGGAAATTAAGGTGAATAATATGGAAGGCTGGAGCAGTGAGAGGGGAGCTGTTTCCTCCTTCAAATAGTTTCAAGGTTAACTTTGCCATCTCATGTAACTTCATCATAAAAATGGGGTAAGAATCTGAATTGAACTTGTAGAGGAAATCCAAGGAAGAAACTTCTTGTGAAAAATTTTCTGTTCATCCTTCTAATTGATGTTACTTGAACTGGAGGACATGCAGAAAGACACAGTCTCTGATTCTTCTCTTTCCATAAGTTTGGCTCATAAGGAGGAAAATATAACTTTATTCATTTAAAGAAGCCAAACAATATCCCTACCCCACCAAACCAGTGAGGATGAAAAATCCAAATACTATGGTGCACTGTACTAGTGACACGTCCTCTACCCAAATACTTTGTGCTAAAGTATTTGGGTGGAGTATAAAGGAAAACAAACAAACAACCTACTTATTATACATTGCAAACAAACCTTTTTTTTATCATCTAAAATTTCAGACTGTTTTCTTTGAGCCAAGGGAAAATTCATTACTATAAATCAGGATATGTTAACCAAAAAAAAAAGTAAGATTATTACAGCAATTTGTATCAGATCAGTATATTTAGTGAGGCTGCTAAATCTGTAAAATCATGATGGCATACCTTCATTTCATATAGGCATCATCTTGATAGATAACTTTAAAAATATAGTGACTTCAGTGGTGAAAGCAGATGTATATTTAGTGTTGCAATATCTAACATTTAAAAACACTACCCAGTAAAATCCTTCGTAATTATTCCATGTGGAAATAAAGTTAATGAATTACAGTTACTTGGGGAATCAAACATCTTTGTCAAGAGATAAAAGACAGTTATATTCTATAGTTTTGAGTTGTAACATAAAAGGAAAGATGAATTAGGCATTTATCATAGATCTTTCCTCAAACAAATATTACCTTATTCCTGCTACAAAAAGAAAAAAAGAAAAGATAATTAAAAAAAAAAAAATCACATGTGTGAAGTACAAGCTTACATCTTGGGAAGAACTGGAGTTAAGAGGGACATTCCAGAGTTGGAGAGGTAAAGGACTGAAGTTCTATCTTTGCGGATGTGAGGTCACACTTAGAAGTCACAAGTCTTTTCTAGAAATCAAAAAAAGAAGGTTTGCATACATCAGTAATTTAATTATATACCTACTGATTGCCAAATGTATTATCAATAGTTTGAACTCATCTCTCCTTTACTCAGATTTTGTCATGATCTGAAATAGGCAACTGTGGATGAATAGCTAGGAGATCCAGCAGAATGTGTGTTCCATATGCATGATGCCATCAGTACTAGATAAACTGTCATCAAAAGGATCTTACTGATGGAAATGTAATCATATCAGTAATTTAAATGTATCAGAAGCTGCAGATCAGCTTAAGAGAAACTGTTAGAAAGTTAAGTGTAATGCCTTAAATACGGTTAAATCCAGATAAATCTAGCGGCAAAGTGGTGTTCCCTGGGGCTCAGTACTGAGGCCAGTTTCATTCAATATTTTTATCAGTTGTTTGGATGAGGGAATTGAGTGCATCCTCAGTTAGTCTGGAGACACCAAGTTGGGTGGGAATGTTAACCTGCTGGAGGGTAGGAAGCCTCTATAGAGGGATCTGAGCAGGCTGAATTAATGGGCCAGATACCAGGTCCCACACCTGGATCACACAAGCACTACAGGCTGGAGACAGAGTGGTTGGAAAACTGCCTGTTAGAAAAGGACATGTGGGTGCTGTGTATTTGTCACTGTAATCACTATACACTAAAAGTGTTATTTTTTTAGGGTGTTGCAGAGAGGCAGTTAGCGTGGCAGTTTGTGCAGGCAGGGCAAGTAGGTGTGGCTGCAGGTGCTGGCTAGGTAGGTGAAGTTGTCCTACTGCTTTTACTTTTCTTTCTCCCTGACACCCTCCTTTCACCAGTAATGGTGTATAAGCGCTCAAAAACTGTTAATAAAAGGATCATGCGTGTTCAGACTTCACCTATGTTGAGGGATGCAGCAGTGCAGACCTCTGACTGGCTGGACTGTAGGGAATGCCTGAACTTCCTTGTTGTCCCGGAGGGTAATACACAAAACACCTGCGTCCAGTGTGACCAGGTGAATGATCTGCTCTGTATGGTGGCGGAGCTTAAGGAAGAAGTAGAAAGGCTTAGAAGCATTCGTGATTGTGAAAGAGAGATAGACTGGTGGAGTCATGCTCTCTCCCCTCTTAATAATGATTCCCAGGAGTCAGAGGAGTCTGGTGCTTCTCATTTCTCTTCAGCCCAGGTTGATGGAAGCAACCTAGATGCTGAGGAGGATTGGGTGTGGGTCACTTCTTGTGGGGGAAATAAAGTTCCCTCCTGTGAACCGCCTCCCTTCCAGATGCCACCTTTCCAATTACCCTTACAAAATAGGTTTGGAGCCCTGGAATTTGATGACCAGGATGAGGATAGAATGATGATTGATGATGAATTACTGATTTATGAACAGACTAATGTTTCTGATGGTAGCTCTTTGCCCCAAGAAACTCACAGCTCTTCTTCATCAATCAAACGGATCAGAACAGATAGTACTAAAAACCAAAGAAGGGTGATTGTGGTGGGTGGTTCTCCTCTGAGGGGAACAGAAGGTCCCATATGTCGACTGGACCCAACCCATAGGGAGGTCTGCTGCCTCCCTGGGGCCCGGGTACGGGACATCGCTGAGAGACTTCCCGGGCTGATTCAGCCCTCTGATTATTACCTGCTGCTGATACTCCAGGCTGACAGTGACGAGATTGCAAAGAGGAGTGTTAGGGCAATTAAAAGGGACTTTAGGGCACTGGGTCAAGTGGTTAATAGGGCAGGAGCACAAGTAGTCTTTTCCTCGATCCTTTTGGTAGGAGAAAAATACAAATACAATGAAAGGAATAGGAAAGCCCACATTATGAACAGGTGGCTCAGGGGTTGGTGTCTTTGGCAGAACTTCGGGTTCTTTGACCAGGGGACAACCTTTACAGCACCTGGCCTGCTGGACATGGATAGGTTGCATCTCTCTGTTAAGGGCAGAAGGATTTTCACTCATGAACTGGCAGAACTCATTGAGAGGGCTTTAAACTAGGCTTGAAGGGGGAAGGAGATGTAGCTGGGCTGATGGGAAGCGGGGCTAAGGGTGGTCAGCCAGAGTTGGAGGTGAAATCAGTAGCCCAGCTGAGGTGCATGTATACTAATGCACGCAGCATGGGTAACAAACAAGAAGAGCTGGAAACCATGGTACAACGACATAAATATGATGTAGCCACCATCACTGAAACGTGGTGGGATGCTTCGTATGGCTGGAGCATTGTACTAGATGGCTACAGGCTTTTCAGAAGAGACAGAAAAGGGAGAAGAGGTGGAGGAGTGGCCCTTCATATTAGAGAGGTTTAGATGTCATAGGTATTGAAACCAGTGATGATGAAGTTGAATGCCTATGGGTAAGAATCAAGGGGAAGGCCAACAAGGCTGACATCCTACTGGGGGTCTGTTGTCGTCCACCCAACCAGGATGAAGAAGTGGACAACTTATTCTACAAGCAACTGGAGAGTGTTTCAAGATCATCAGCCCTTGTTCTTGTAGGTGACTTCAACCTACCAGATCTTCATACAGCAGAGAAAAAGCAGTCCAGAAAGTTTTTAGAGTGTGTAGAGGATAACTTTCTGTCCCAACTGGTGAGTGAGCCTACTAGGGGAGAGTCTATGTTAGACCTGTTGTTTACAAATAGAGAGGGACTGGTGAGTGATGTGGAGGTTGGAGGCCGACTGGGGCACAGTGATCATGAAATTATAGAATTCTCGATAGTTGGTGAAATCAGGAGAAACATCAATGAGACCTTTACATTGGACTTCCAGAGGGCAGACTTTGACCTGTTCAGGAGACTTATTCAGAGAGTTCCTTGGGAAACAGCCCTTGAAAAGAAAGGTGTTCAGGAAAGATGGACATGCTTCAAAACAGAGACCTTGAAGGCACAGGAACAGTCTGTCCCGGTGTGCCAAAAGAGGAGTCAACAAGGCAAACGTCCATCCTGGATGGACAGACCCAATAAACAGGGAAGTTTTGAAGGAACTTAGAAAAAAAAAAGAGGATGTATCATCTATTTAAGGAGGGTAGGGTCTCTCAGGAAATGTTTAGGGAGGCTGCTAGGGCATGCATAAAAAAAATTAGGGAGGCCAAAGCTCAATTTGAACTTAAATTGGCAACTACTGTAAAGGATAATAAAAAAAGTTTTTACAAATATATTAATGGTAAAAGGAAGGGTAAGACTGACCTTTGTTCCATATTGGATGAAGCAGGAAACTTAGTAATTAAAGATGAGGAGAAGACAGAAGTGCTTAATGCCTTCTTTGCCTCAGTCTTTAGTGAGAAGACAGATTGTCCTCAGGACAACTGTACTCCAGGGTTGGTAGGTGGTGACAGTGAGCAGAATGGTCCTCCTGTTATCCAAGATGAGNCCTCTGTACTCGGCACTGGTGAGACTGCACCTTGAGTACTGTGTCCAGTTCTGGGCCCCTCAGTTTAGGAAGGACGTGGAGATGATTGAGCGTGTCCAGAGGAGAGCAACAAGGCTGGTGGGGGGCTTGGAGCACAAGCCCTATGAGGAACGATTGAGGGAGTTAGAGTTGTTTACCCTGGAGAAGAGGAGGCTCAGAGGTGACCTTATTGCTTTCTACAACTTCCTGAAAGGAGGTTGTAGTCAGGTGGGTGTTGGTCTCTTCCACCGGGCAGCAACTGACAGAACGAGAGGACAGTCTCAAGCTGTGTCAAGAGAGGTATAGGTTAGATATTAGAAAGAAGTTTTTCACAGAAATGATAATAAAATACTGGAATAGTCTGCCCGGGGAGGTGGTGGAGTCACCATCCCTGGATGTGTTTAAGAAAAGGCTGGACGTGGCACTTGGTGACATAGTCTAGTCTAGTTGAGGTGTTAGGGCAAAGGTTGGACTCGATGATCTTAGAGTTCTCTTTCAACCTAGTAGTAATCCTGTGGTAGAAAATCGCAAGCTAATACTATATTTTAGAACTGAAAAAAATCATGCAATTTTGAAATTAATTTGCTTAAAGCATGCTCTGGGCATTGCAAACTTACTTCTCATGAATATTCTAACAATTCTGTTTTAGCAAAAATAATTTACTGAAACAGAAAATTTTTCAAATATTAAAAAACATATTGACAGACTGTGTACAGGATGAATCTATGAAATTACAAATTGCCTAAAATATCTTTATCTAGTTTTGTAGCTCTTTTATATTAACTACACTTAATCATCCCATCTCTTTATTAGTTATCTATATAACTAGTGGGCAAAAACATGTACATTGTTTTGACTTAGATGATCACTATTATCTTCAGAAGGGAATTTTTATATTTGCATTCAATTCTACTGTGGATTTTATTCTTTCTACTTTTCTTGATGCAAAACTCTTCAGTTTTATTGGATCAAGGATTACAGGATCAAGAAGTCACTATTGTCCCTCTAAAGGAAACACTAGAGGATTCATGTACTGCTGTACTATCATCACTGGAAAACAAACCAACTAATTCAACTAATTTCAACTAATTCTGAATGAAAGCATGAGTCCCTTATAACTGTAATAGTTCTGTCCTGATGATAAGTGGAATATTAATTGTACCATGGATCCAAAATTCCAAATATCAGAGAAACTGAGAAATGGATGCAGATTCTTCATCAGTGCCTAATGAAAACCTCAGTTAGATTTAACTGCAAAAGGTGATAATTCTGTTTCTTATCACAACTTTGAAGAGACAGCAATGGCATGTGTCAGAAACTCTCAGACACAGTGCTTGAAGATTTCATATCTTTCATATTTCTTGTGATTTGTCAAACACTATGCAAATCACTACCCAATCCTTTGATTTGTCATCAATCTGAGTATCTCTTTTGCGAATAATTTATTATACAGATTAAGAAAATCTGGCGGGCTCGACAATGGAGAGGGAAACCAAGCAAACTACATTGGCTGAAACATCTAGTTTTCAGAATATTTTCTGAAATATCTGAGTTTCCTTGGTCTGCCAATAAAAATACACTTTTAAGCAAAGACTAAAAAAAGGACTGATCATTGACTAGATTGAAAAAAGTCATATAGACTTTTACTGTGTAAACTCTAGTCTCTGGTTTATATCTATAGCCTCTGCTAAAAGACTACTGCTAAAGAGACTATGATTTTTTCTAATGAATGAAAATAATTGACCTATAAAGTATGTTCATTAAAAAAGGAATCAATTAGTTTTAAATTAATTATCTAACTCAGTGCTATTTTTATAATTTGTTGAATTTCTCAGCACCTGTGTGAGAACGATGTTTAATGTCAGATCCTGTGTGACATAAGCTTAGTTCCATCATCTAATAAAAATGTGACATTTCAATAATAATATTGCCTAGGAATAAACCTCGCAAATGCTAACTCTCAATAAGCATTCAACATAGTAATATCTTATGTGATCCTTACATTTTAGATGGAACAAATTAATATTCCCAATGGGACTTGATTACAATTGTTCTATCTGAGGACAAGAACATGCTATGGATATTTGGCAGCATTATGCAAATAACAGAGAGTGTCTAGATTTCTATTAAGAAGTCCAGAGAACTCATCATTCTGATGAAACATAAAAGAAACAGAAGAAATCTATCGTCTTCATAAATTAGGTCACATAATGCACTAATTATTTTCTTCAGAAATCTAATGGATACACAGGGATCCTTAAAATTATTTTATATTATGCCCATATCAGTCAGACATTCCAATACAAAATGATCATTAGCTGATTTAAGACTGAAATTTTGCAAAGTCAGCTGTATGCTTAAATATTGATGCACTTATCTTCATTGAATTGAGTAGAATTTAACTGTAAGTCATTTTTGCAACTGTGCACTTATTAAACCAGTGCTATAACAAAGTAAAGATTCTCTATGACTAAAATCAAAATTGTAAGAGAATATATGCATTGAATACAGTGTTACAGAGCACATACATTTCACAGATGACCCCAATAAAAGTGTTACTTACCTGTCAAGGAAAATAGTTTCACAGAAGAGCAAGGATGTCATATTATGAGACTACTAAAGCAGAATGCAACAAGAAAAATGTGAACAATGAATATATAAAAGACTTTTTTCTATAAAAGCTAATATTTATCATTTATACCTTAATATGTGAAGAGTTCATTTTCAACTGTAAATGAAAGATTTAATTTTCAACTGTAAGCAACTGAAATAGAATTGTTAATCTCCTTGCTTGTTTAATTTTTAGTAGTTACTACAAAGTAATTCCATATCCCCATTAAATTCAGGAACTGAGTGAATAAGGATACGG
>VXBA01005105.1:56051-77682 GCA_013399895.1 Serilophus lunatus
GTTAGCAACTCTTCCTTGCAATTAAATATTATGCCACAAAAGTTCATTTTTTTGTTGTATTATTGTATACAAAGAAAGCAAAAGATTTCAAATACAAATGGACAAGTTAGAAATCTCTATTTCTGTCATGAAACCAGCAGTTCTTGGGTCAACCTCTTTACAGAGACTGAGAGAATGAAATGAAACAGTCGGATGATTCTGCAAAAAGCAAATAGCACTTTTGTGTTGTGAGTGCAGGAAGATCATTTAGTAGAAGAAAAGAAGATAGCCTTACTGCTTCAAATGGGGAAAAATGCAATAATATATGAAGCTACACAAAACACTATTATTGTTAAGAGAAACCAGTAATTTATCAAAAATATTAAAACTTGCATAAAAGATTGTTTAAAATCACTCATATGGTAGTAGAAAATGACATAACTTCATTCATCTCTGTTGTACAAGTACAGTTGAATTTTCAAGAGAATGCCACATTTTGGTCAGATCAGAGACTGTAATGTTACTATCTTACATTAGTTCTAGCTCATAGAGTGTTACAAAGGTGATCTTCTCAACTAATCCTTAATTGGACATGATGCATATGATGAAAGAATACAAATTTAGAAGATTGCCTTCAGATCATGCAAGGGTATCTAACAAGGACATTTACCAGACCTGTGTCACACAGTTCCTCTTTTAGAGTTTTGAATATTTTTGCTCTAAACAACCTCATTAGAGAATTAAGACTTTTATCTACATATGCAGAATGGCCTTGTCAAAGTTTTACTGTTTTTAAACTGAGCTGGGCAGTTTTGTTCAGTTTCTGCTCTCTCTACATTCAACATCAAACAGACTGGAGAAATATCTTTTTCCTCAAACTTACCTCTGTGGTCATGTTGAATATCTATATATATTTATTAACTTTGAAACCTTTATTTCAATTTTTATTTTATTTGCTGTTTGATTTTGAGACAGTAAAATTGTCCCCAATTTTATCACAAGACTCCTTTTCTAAAGAGTTAAATCTAACAGTGTTTTAAATTTCTTTCTGTCATCAATTATCTTCATATTTTTCTTGTGATTTTACATCAAACTTTTTATAAATATATGAATTCTGCCCGAAAAGTGAAAAACTGGACAGAGAATAGCAAAGCACTAAATATCACTATCGCTAAATACCAGCTTTGACGGTGAACATTCTTTCCAGACACACATAATTGAGTCAAATGGGACAAAGAGCCAACTACAAGAAAGCAATCATCTCCAAGTTTGCTAGTATCTCTCAGGAAATATTGAGTGACAGCTAAACTGCCTTTTATATTTTTTATCCTTGGGCTGTTCTGTCACTTCTCTCTCTTATTACCCACCTACGTCCCATTTCATTTTCCTATTTCTCTGGCATCTGTCTTGCTGTGACTTGACTTTAAAAATACGTGTGAAGTACTTAAACTTAGTTTAGGAT
Source organism: Serilophus lunatus (assembly GCA_013399895.1). NCBI lineage: Eukaryota > Metazoa > Chordata > Aves > Passeriformes > Eurylaimidae > Serilophus > Serilophus lunatus. The sequence continues at coordinate 57,493 of VXBA01005105.1, forward strand.
TAGCAGTTGTTGAAGTTTGATTCATTATGGTGGCTTACCTTTGTAACTGTGACCCCATGGCTTTCCTAGAATTTACATGGTTAATCTATGTTATATTCATTATATAATTCATATTTTTAACTCATTTGCAAATTATATTCTGTCATTTTGTTACTTTATACAAGGAGTGTAAGATATCTATAGAGACATCAAAATTTAGCAAGGCGGGAATTTTGAAACAATAAAAAGGAAAAAGCTGCTACTCTTTTCCCTGTCCTCAAATACTTTTTAATTATATCAACTGACCAAAACATAGGATGCACCTTACTTTCCAGCTAATTCTTGGTCTTGATCCTGAGAAAATTACAATGATTACAGAAGAAGGCAGAACCAGAAATTACTTTATTGAGAAGCTAAGTTTCTCTTCATGGGCATATGTAACACATATGTAAGGCATCTTATTTTCAGTAAGGTGTCTTACTGAAACCAGGTGCAATACTCCAATGTGTTTACAGAAAGTAAGAAATTCTTGATGCAATGGCAAAGAAAACATTATGAACCATTATTGCACAACAAATATTAAATCACTTTGACTACAAGAATGGGGTCATCTGCCAAAAATATGAGTAAGTAGATCACTTTACTAAGAAGTAGGTGGATTTCCTAGCATTTATAGTCACAAACATAAATGGTGCATCAGAAACTTTGGAGATTTCATACCTCCCTATGTGCTACTTTCTATACACAATTCAATCTGAAGCTGTAATCATATAATTCTACACCAAAATCTTCATATTGTTTTGCCTGTGCTACACTAGAATGAAGTTGCGCTCATTTCCAAGAATATTCTGGATAAAATAACATGCTTTTCTTAATGACCTGTCATTTTACATGAGTAAATTGTGTTCAGAAAATAGCTATGTATGTGAGCACACATTTAGCAGATAAAGGCATACCTACATACAATTCTAGATAGATAGTCACAAACTAAAGGTCTCTGTGTTAGCAACCTAATGTGGTTGCATATACCATATTTTTATGATTGTATCTAAATATGTGATTTTATTTATTAATAAAAAAGTTAACTGTCTTTCATGCTCCTAAAAGATCTCTTTCTACCATCTCTATAGGAATCGCAATTTCCATTGCGAATATTTTTTGTGAAATTTAGTTATCTCCACAGGGAAAATTTTGGACTTTCTTCATTTTCCAAAACTAGTCAAATAAAATAAGCACTCCTGCAGCTAAGTAGGATGAAACCTTTGAACCAAACTGAAATAATTCAGGACTATTCAATGGTTGTTTCCTCAATATTGAGAAGGAAAATTATTCAAAAATTGAAAACTATAACAGATATTATTCTTATATTGATGCATTGATGACAAAGTTTATCAAAGCCTATCAGGTTCCTTTGTATTGCTTGTTAAAATTTTTCCTTTGATTTGAATTTTTCCCCTGTTTTTCTCTCTCCTCCAAATGGCTTTTGATTTACTTGATATTTTTCTGCTGTTCAGACTTGCTAAAGTGCTTTTGTTAACAGTTCAGTGGTTGAGTGAAGCAAAGTGTTAGTTAATAGTGTGAAAGCTTGGTGTGCTGTCAGAAAAGGGCAGGCCATTAACTTGTGAAATTTTGCTTTCAGTGTTCCACAGCCCTAGTGCTGGCAGAACAAATCTCACTGATGATTTGCCATTAAAGTTACAAATGGCATATGAATTTATGACACTTTGTAATTAAGCACCACACTTCTGCCGAGAGCAATAAAGATGGCAGACTATGAAAGATGGTTTATAACACACAGACATAAAAAAAAAAAATTTAAAAAAATCCCAACAATAACAAAAAGTCCCCAACAACACAGTAAATAAAAAAAAAAAAAAAAAGGAAAAGAAAAAAACACAGCCACATTTACAGACAACTTCGTCTCAGCAGAAGCACTGACCATCTCAAAGGGCTGCAATCTTGACATTACAATCCTATCTTTAAACTATCAGATTAGTCAGTATCTGACTGCAACAACTGTGTTAATTATTACAGTTATATAAAGGGGAACAGACTCTCTTGAAAGCAAAATAATAAATATTGTTTGATTCAAGTCCTGAAAAAAAAAAACAACAGTGATATCTCTGAACTGCAGCAGAAGGCCCTGAAATAACAGATATTTAAAAATGTTAAATATTATGCAAAGATATATTACATGCTTTTTTTCTGTGTTGAAAAATAACATGTCATTGCATCTGAAACTCTGCAAGACAGCTGATCTCAAGTCTAGTAACTTCAAAACATTCGTGTCACTTGTTAGTTCTGTCATCACCTGAATTACCTTCTAAAAGCTACTAAATAGTTACAGGGTTATTTGGTTCGAGTGAGCAATGTTCACTTTAAAGTGACCTGCTGTGGACCTGCTGATAACATTATGGTTGTCCTTTTTCTCACCAGCCAAATTTGCTTGATTTTCAGTTACATGTTAAAATAAACAATATGTCACCCTACCAACCTTGTATTTCTCTTGCTCAGGTTGACTTCAAAATATCATTTCAGGCAGTTGTGATTACAGCCATTGTTTTAATTCCCTGTTTTTATTGTTGCTGCCTTTACAATTGACACTTCTTAATATGTCCATCTCCTGTTCAGAATCTGTGATTCTGGTATTCTGTTATAAAGAAAAGGCATCAGGTGGCTATTGAAAATTAAACTTAAAAGCAGCTACAGAAAGGAAGAATTAATTGTACAAATCCAAAATGGTGTATGAAATCATCCATGCTGATTATAATTTATTTTGTCATTCCTGACATGTACTCTCTTAACAAGCTTCTGTTTCACCTTATGCACCATCTTAAAATTATACAATGAATTCTTCAGGATGGGCCTATGGGATTTTTGTGGCACAACACAGACAGTGATTTTTATCAGATTCTTGAGTCTATAAGAATATATAAATTCAGTAGGCATTAAATCAGGTATTATGCAAGTGTGAAAGTCACATTTACAAAGTAAAAAATTTAAGGCTTCAACTGGCAGGGACACCAAATGACAAAATTTACTTTTCCTTTAGTAGTAAAGGAGACAGATTTTTTTTTTGTAGATCCTAGGTATGGAAAGGTGTAGACAGTTGTGCTGGGATCCCTTAAACAGGAATCATCAATTTGGCGGTGCCCACAAGACATACAGGACTTGAGCGCACGGTGCTGATCCAGGAAGAAAGACAGACTATGTACAGCTGTACAGGGGACAAAATGGAGAATCTTCTTTATTGCAAATTCAACTGGTCTCATAGTCCCAAGATTGTTTTGGTTAGCATAGCCAATTAGACAAAAGGAACAATGGTCACATGCCATTGTCTCAGAGCTACAAGAAAGTCACAAGATGTTATTTACATTCCTAAGACATTGCATCACAGTATGGACATTCCCTATTAATAATTTAATAATGCCACAGAAAGGTACAGAACAAATAATTTACTGTATTCAGAGGAATTTTTCAATTAAACACTATTCATGTACTTTGAAAGATATGGACCTAAATACTTAAATAATTTGCAAAAAACACAAAACTTAAAGTCTATAACAAGAAAAAACTTCTAAATGTTGAACCTTACATAGGAGAAGGCTAGGAAGAATTTACACCTAAAATTCCAGTGGATGGGATTTTCTTTGTTTCTTTTTTTTTTTTTTTTTTTTCAGTGGAGTTTGTTTTGATTGGGGGGGGAGGTGTTGTAATTAAGAGAAAAATACTCTTAAATTTAAAACCTTTTAATTAAAAAACAAAATTCCAAAACACAGTCAATATTTACTGTCAACTATAAAACTCATTAACAGACTGTTAACTAACATTTAAGGATAGATCCAGCACAGGAAGTCAGTTACCAATATAGTTTCCAGACTTGTACATCTGGAACTGAGGTTGGCATAATTTGTAAGTTGTTACATTAAAAGAAAGAAGGGAGAGTAGAGGAAGAGTATTAATCTGATAGCAGGAAGTTTTTTTATCAGCCTGAGAATATATTCTAAACAGTGAAGTAAAAAACATAAGGAATTCGCTCTTAAAGTGTTTAATCAAAATTGTACCCCATACAGAAGTATTAGTGTACAGCTGTATAATGTATACAAACTGTCCTTGAAGACTGATGAAAACAAAAATTGCTACTGCAATTATGAGGAACTTCTCAAACCACAAAGTGATAGGCAGAAAATAATTCTGGGGAGCTGTTGTTCACTAAGGAGAATATGAATTTTTGTCGAAGTTTATTGCATCTTTAAGCATTGATCTGACACAATAAATGATGTGTAATTATAAGCAAATTACATGTACCACAACAAATTCTTTTGAGGAACCTTTCTTTGGTTTTTCCTAGTTCATCTATAAAGTGCTTTTTCAGATGAGGGAAAAGAAAGTTGGAATAGGGCATTAGTTAATAGCAAGTATGACTGAGGAGGATGCAAGGATTCCATGTATATCGGTGTAATGTAACTTTTAAATACTCATCAAGTTGTTTATATATCAGTCTACATTTTTTGCTTTTTAAATATCATTATTGAATGCTTACCATTTTCCCAGTATGAGTGTTATTTGAAATATGAATGCTGCTCTTTTTTGATCACAAGGTTCAAACTAGTTTTACTTTATAATTCAGACCAAGTTAGGATAACTACTATAAACTGAAGGTTTTTCCAAAAGAACGAACTAATTAAATTAAATTTTCCAATGAATCTGACTAAACTTACATAGACATACATTCGTGCATACATTTCTTTCTCTATAGACAGTTATGAAATCATCTGAAATGCACAAACATTACATGTTTTTTTAATAGGCTAGCTCTTAAAGCATAATTAGAATAAAGGTGGTTTTGGCATTTTTTATTCTGACTTTTATTTAGACACTGAGTGAAACAAGATCGAAAACAACTAAAATGTACCAAGTCACATTTTATGTTCTTAATGATTGGTGGTCTGCTGTTGAAAGGTTGTCAGTTACTTCAGCTGAGAACACATCTCACATAAGCAACTGTGAGAAAGTTATTTAACAGACAATATTTATAAATCCATAACTAGCCTCTCATTTTTAAAATGCCTGTTTTTTTCTGAATTAACATTTATTATTTTTAGCATGTATTGAAAGCATAATCATTGAAAGACAGAGATCTAGGTTCAATTTTTAAACAACTGAATTAAGATCTGTATTTACTTAGTCATTGTAAGTAAATGTAGAGGTCAAAAGTGGACAGATTTTGTCAGTGAAAATCAAATATTGGAAGAAAAGGTCCATCCAGTACAGAGAACAGGATTGAAGCTAGCTACAACATCAATGCAGGGGAAAAAATCGGAGAAGATGCTGAAGTTTTACATTCCTCCATCATCCCCAAACTGGCATGAAATGGGGTCCTGGGCTCTGAGGATAGTGAGGGAAGGCCCCTGATTTGGGCTGTCAATGCCATCTCCAGTCTTGAGTTTAATGCCTTTGAAAAATCAAACTTGCTTGCTTTTTTTTTTTTTTTGTCTTGTTGGTTTTGGTTTGTTTTGTTTTTTTGTTTTTTTTTTTGGTTTTCTTCCTCCCATCAGGAAGACACAATCAATCTTGTGGCATCACTACTTGACAACTCAGGTACATGACTTTACAAGGATACTCATTCCATTAAAAAACAGGACTTTTGCTCACATAACACCATAATCTCCTGAGTGGTGATGTCTATAGCAAATGCAATCTAGAAATCTCAAGGTAACAAATTTCATTTGATTTTGGAGATCCAGCTTAAGGTGACCAGAAGCTGACACTTCCTGACTATTCAATGTTCAGTCTGAAAAATGATGCTCAGCTCCCAAAGATTCAGTTGCTACTGTAAGAACTCAGAATAATTTTAACAATTAGTCATAACAGCCTTTGGCTAGAAGCTTCATCAGCCCAGTGTTCTGCCGGTCACTAAACAACACTGAGTGTCTATGTTAGTGTGCAAGAAGTGTACAAGCACAACTGAAATACCATCTAGCTTCCTGATTTTGAGCTCAAGAATCTTCTGAGTTGAATGAGGCATCTTTTTTAACTAGTTCTTGTCTTGGTTTAGACACTAGGGGGCGATACTAAAATACTAGCGATGTAATGGAGAAGACAACAAAAGAATGTATTGAATTTATGAGATATTGTGTAAACTAGCACTGTGTTACTGTGTAAACCAGTGACAGACAATAACCTGACAATAGTAATACACAAAAGAAAATAACCACTTTGCCGCTCTGCACCAGCCGCTGGGCTGTGGAGAGGAGGAAAGAGTGCTGCCACCTGGACTGTGCTGGGGAGGTGATGAGGCAGGGTCCCACTCCAGAGCTGCTGGAAAATCAAGAGAGTGAAAAGAAAATCCCAGGGGACCCAAAGGGAAGAGATACTACACTGCTGTCACTGTTGCGTGGCACCGCATAGTTTTCTGTCGGCGCTACCTGCACCAAGAGAGCCGAAAGAGAGAGAAAAGACTTATGTTTCTGCTCCTTTTATAGTGTGCTTGTTCTCATCTTTTCTCATACTCTTTTTCTGGTGTGCGCTTCTTCTCCATTGGTCAGCAGCTCAACTCAGTGTCACATGGCGCCAGGACACCACATCCTCTCCAGATACCACTACAAGGCAAATATGGTGGCACTTGCCACCAAAAAACTCCCAGGCAGCACCTGCCGCAGAAAGGGGCTGCCACCGCTGCCTCCCACTAGTGCAGTGGGGACCTGGGGAGCCTGGAGGTGCAGGTGGCACTGCCCATGGGGGGGTTCACCGCCCGCCAGGAGAAGCCGCTGCTGCTGCCCGCCTCCCCGCCAGCGCCGCAGGCCCATCCCATGCCACAACACCAGCCTGAGGGCTGCCCTTGTTCCATGCACCAGCCACGGCCACAGTTTATAGCGCAGGTGCTGCCTGTTCCTTGCTCGCCACTCACCTTGCTGCAGCAGCCGAGGAAGCCTCATGCGCACCTCAGGCTGTGCCATGCCCACTGCAGCCATGGCACAGAGTGAGCAGAGAGCCACGGCACCCGCGGTGGTGGCGTGGATTGGGCGGGGAGATTCAGGAGTGGTGAGCCAGCATGGTGGCACTGCTTCTGACCCCGGCTCAATCACAGCAGTGAGCGCAGGCCAGCGCCACTGCTCTCGGCCTTGGCTCAGCCACTCTACAGCAGCAAGCGTGGGCCGGGCCAGCCCCACCACACTCCTCACCTGGAGGGGCTGCGAGGAACCCTATGGATTGGCACTATGTCCGCCCGCCATGCCTCATGCCCACGGCTCTTTCCTGCCACTGACCCCACCATGCTGGGGAGGATTCACCTGTCTCACTTGTTCCTCTCTTCTGGAAAAAGACTTCAAAAAGTTTTAAAACACACACCCCCTCCTCCCTTTTCCTCTGTTAACCCATAACTGTTCTGTTCAGTGAAATTTTCTGGGTATAGAGACATTCTTATTCCAATTTAATTTCCTATAGACACTATATTTTGTACAAAATAGTTTTATTGTACAATTCCACATTTTGATTTCAGAGTGTGGATATTTCTTTATTTCTAAACCAATGAACAACTGCTTGTTATTTATACTTTTCATGGTTGCACAGACAGCATTGTATTCCCTCCTAAGTGTCTTTTCTCTAACTTTTAAAATGCTCCTGCTCACAAGGTTTTCCATAACTTTGGTCATCATTGCTATCCACATTATACTAGTTTAGCAAACATGATGCAGTCTTTACTCTCTGATTTGTCTCATTTACTCTTCTAATCAGTTCTAACATTCAATTTATTTTCTTTTGCTGTCAGTTCCAAGGTGTTTAATCATGTGCCCAAAAGACAGAAAAATATGCAATTAGTAACCAACTATGAAATGTTTGGTAAAAGCATTCCTTGGCAACATATAAAAACTTTATGGCAGAAGACAGATTTCAAATGCTTTAGCCCTCGAGGCTCTGTGCCCTTTTTTTGTAGTCCTCTTCATCGTTCACTCTCAAATGTGAAAGTTCTGCCAAATGAAACTAATTCTTACGGAAAACAGTGCTTGTAAAAACCTATCCTTTTTACAAATCCATCCTAGCAAAATGATAAAGTATAGGATTAACTTTAAACGTGTTAACACACTTAGCAGTAATTTGGAGTACCTCAGTAATAACTTTTACTTATGGAGACAAGGGGGAAAAAAAAGAAAAATCATGTTCCTTATGTAGACATCTACAGTTGACAACAAATTTTCTGATATATCTCCTTATGATTGTGGTGTATGTGTGGTTTACATAGTGCAGTCAAGGTAAAGTACATTGAAAACTATTTTAAATCTCAAGATTTTAGTATGAACTACCCGACATTATTCACTGATCGTTTCCAGGAATTACCTTAGCACCCCTCATACGTGATGTACTTATCCATATCCCTTCTGAGCTAAGGTATTGCTGACTCTGGTGTCCCTTGAGATTACAGGGAAAGACACTAGATATTTTATGTGTGGAGAATATGTTTTTTCTTCTTCACAGAATCACAAAATTAACAGGGCTGAAAAAGGCCATTGAGAAAATCAAGTCCAACATATTACCTAACATCCAGTCGTCTAAATCATGGCACTAAGGACTTCATGCAATCTCTTCTTAAACACATCCAGGGACGGTGACTCAGCCACCTCCCAGGGTAGCCCATTACAATGGGAAATCGCTCTTTCTGTGATTCCCTTTACAAGATACTGCATTAGAAAAGAGAAGGACAACAATAGAAATAAGACCGACCAACTACAATATTCTTCTCTTTTTCTTACTAGTAGAAATACATAGGCGTGATAATTTCCCAAAATAGAGTAGTCCACATATTTTCATTCAACTCACAAATAATTGGAAATAGCTGTCAAATTCAAAACATTAAATCTTGGGTGAAAAAAAGGAAAAAGAAAAACAAACCAACAAAAAAAAAATCAAAAAACAACCAATATAAAAGAAATATAATCTAAATCTCTTCATTCATATTGATGGAAAAGAAGTTCACTGAACTTAAACAGTTTCAATAATGGAGCCAGTCAGTTTTAATAAGTTTATATGTTAATTATGCTATGCGTTATGCTATTCAAAATCAAATATTTACTATGAAAGTTTTTCTTAATGGATCATATCTGCTCTATACATGAGACAGATGCAAGACTCACTGCTGCGGGTTAGGAAGGTGCTTGTCTTTTATGTTAGGGGGAAGGGGATTTTTTTCTTTTAAAACTATTTTCTGTTTTTCTGAGAGGGGCTGGTGGGAACAGACGAAGATGACTAGACCCCTCCCCCAGTATCTGAGGAGCGGCGGGGCCACTCCCATCCATTCCCCGGGGCCATGCAGGCTGGTCTGGCGTGTGGGACCATCCCAGCCTGGCCCACGCCTGGGCACAGATCATCCCAAGATCGTGCAGACCAGCCCAGTGTGGCTCGGTCCGGCCCGGCACAGCGGAGTCCGTGGAGGAGCTGACCCCTGTTCCCACTGGCATCTGGTGGGCGTGGGGCACGGGTGGGGCTACGACTGCTGCCCCTCCACTGGCAGTGAGGGCTATGTGGGGCCACAGCCACCATCCTCCCCACCTTTGCTGGCGGCACCCACGGTAGGGCAGCAGCCTCTCGTCCTGGCGAGCATGGCTATGAGGCATTTTGTTGGGATCACCGTATGGCCTCGTGGTAAAGTCTCAGAGAGGGGGCTGCACCCAGGGTTGTTGACCAAGGGAGAAGCGGCATGAAGAGGAAAGGGAGAATGAGAAAAGTCGAGAACAGATATACTATAAAAAGAGGAGAAACGGAAGTCAAGGTCTCTCTCTTGACTCCGTCTATGCAGGTAGCAGCATGATGTCAACACAGCTCTGGCAGTGCTGGCAGAGGACCATAAAGCTCCACGCAGCAGCGACAGCAGTGTGATATCTCTCCCTTTTCCGGGCCCTCCAGGAGGAGGGTTTCCTTTCACTCTCTTGATTTTTCTTCTCAGCTGCAATGAGTGGGACCCAGCCGCATCATTCCACCCCAGCACTGTCCAAGTGGCAGCTCTCCTTCCTCCCCCTCCACAGCCCAGCAGCTGGCCCAGAGCAGCAGAGGGGTCATTGGGGTTTTTTTGCAGTTATTATTGTTGGGTTATTGTTTGTATCACTGTTTCATAAGGATAGTGGCTTCCACATTTTATATTCCACTAAATCCAATAAATTATTCCACTTAATCCAATAAATTTACTGTGTTGTTGTTTCTCTATACATTTGTCATCACTTTAGAAGCACCCCCAGTGTCCAAACCAGCACACTCATATGTTCAAAACTACCTAAAATGTTACATAAATAATTTTTTTTTTTACATAGAACTGCTATTTCTAGTGAAAGTGCATCTCAGCAATATAATTTCGTATGCAGAGATCAAAATTATGTTTCCAAAATTTAGCAAAAGCATACTTAAGTACTTAATTAACTTAAGTAAAGTTTCACAATGTACATACAACATATTTTGGAATACCTTTAATCCAAGGAACCTTGGCACTTAAAAATGCTATCAATGAGATTCCACTTAAAAACCATTGTGTGATTGAATAAAATGAAGGCAGTCAAGATTAGAGTCTCCTTTCTCATCATTATTGTGCTACCATCTCAGAACCATTTGCTTTTTGACTTGTTTTTTAAGGGCATAACATCTATGGGTTTTGGTAACATCTGGCATTTCAACAGAAAAATTTATTGCAGATTGGACCCATATGAGTAAGAATCAAGTTAAATGGCCCGGAAGCTTGTTTTCTATGAACACTGATGTTGTCACTATAATTTCAAAGATACATTTTTGTGTTTCAAAGCTGTCAGCTTTACACTGCAGTGCAAGCCACTCTACTTTTGACTGGCATTTAGTAACCTCAAAGATGAATCTGCGGTTTTGTTTTGTTTGCAAAAAGTTGCTGTTTCCTGTTGATTGTTTGATAGAAATTGTAAAAGAATAAGTCATTTTTTTCCACGTGTTACTACCTCTTGTTATTCATACTAAGGAGTGTTCAGAATTCTCACTTTTTATTAATACTAAGATGAGTAGTGCAGTCGATGCTCTAGAGGAAAGGGATGCCATGCAGGATGATCTTGACAGGCTTGAGAGATGGGCCAATGTGAACCTTATGAGGCTGAACAAGACCAAGTACAATGTCCTGCACCTGGGGCAAGGTAATCACAAGTATTCATACAGACTGAGTAATGAATGGACTGAGAATAACCCTGTGGAGAAGGATGTTGGGGTATTAGTAGATTAAATATTGGATATGAACTGCCAATGTGCTCTTGCAGCATAGGTCAATTTTATCCTGGTCTGCATCAAAAGAAATGTGTCCCGTAGGTCAAGGGTGGTGATTTTGCCCTTCTATTTCACTGTCATGAGATCCCACTGGGAGTACTGTGTCCAGCTTTGTGCCTGCAGCACAAGAAAGTCACAGACCTAGGGGTGTGGGTTGTTCTGCCTGGAGAAGTCTTGTGGAGACCTTATAGCAGCCTTTGAATACTTAAAGGGGGCTTATAAGGATGGAGAGGGTCTTTTTACCAGGATCTGTAATGATAGGACAACAGGAACAGATTTAAACTAAAAGATATAAAGGAAGATTTTTTTTCATGATGTGTGTAGTGAGACACTGGAACAGGTTGCCCAGAGAAGTGATTGATGGGACCATCCCTGGAAGTCTTCAAGGTCAGGTTGAATGGGTCTTTGAGGAACCTGATCTAGTGGAAGATGTCTTTGCCTGTGACAGACAGTTTGATCTAGGTGATTTAAGGATCCCTTCTGACATGAAACATTCTATGGTTTTATGATGATCTCTAATTAAAAAAAAATCCATTGTGACCATTTCTGTTGATTTGTATGATGTTCTTATCAATATACTAGCCTTTCTAAAGGAAATTTTGATTCCCTTCTCTCAGATAGACTTTTCTCAACTTAGTTCTATCTATCCAAGAGATGGGTGAAATGTTAGCGTAAATAAATCAACATTACAATATCCTTTAACTTCCCTATGCCAGTGTGTCACTCACAGATCCCATTTTCATAAAGCCATCCTTATCTTTTATCAGAGCTATTTCCTGCATTAAGAAAGCTCCAATAACCTGATGACAAGTAACTAGCTTTGAAATAAAACTGAAACACTGAGAGCAGTTGTAAATATATTTGACAAGTACGATTCAAGTTTCTTAAATTGAAATGTAAACAAAGTTACTAATGCGGCAACATGGGTATAAGTACAGTCAGGTCTCCATTAAGTCAGAGATTTGTAGCATTCAGTCTTGGAAGCAAAACACTTACCTAATGATCCTAAATGTCACTATTCTTCAATTTCACTTATGCTACAGTCAAACATAAAGATAACTGTGGACCAGAATGAAATCACACAAATCTTAATCTCAAGAGTAGTGAGACTAAAAGCTATAATTTTCTTTATGATCATGTTTTGATCATTAATCATGCTTTTGGTTTATAGCATTTTTTGCCTATTTTCTTACTTTGTGTGGTGGACTGGGTGCCTGTTTTTTACCAGAACTGCAGTGGATTGGTGGTGGCGAGCAAGTGGCCCAGCCTTGGCTAAGGTGAGTGTGGAGCTGGGACATGCTGCAGCAGCACGGGTCGTGTGTGCATGGGCTGGGGGTGGTGGATGGCGGCTTTGGCGTGGTCCCTGGGAGGGGAGGAGTGTTCATGACACTGTCCATGCTGTGGCCTCAACCTACTACTGGCTCGGGGACCTACATGGCTGGGCATGGGTAGAGTTGTGCCCTCTTGTGCTGCCAGGGCTGATTCACTGTGTGGCAGAGGAACAGGCAGCAATGCAGCTCAGCAGCAGGATTGCCATGATGATAGCGGGTCTGCAGTGAATGAACGGCACAGAGTGGCAGCGCACAGCAGCTGCTGTGTGGGCTCAGGGGATGATGTGTTTCTGACGCAGGGAAGCACAGTTGCTCTCTGCTGTGTGGCTGGGGATGGGGAGGAAAGAGTGAGAGTTTCCCATTGCAGCTCCAAGGAGGAAGGAGGTAGAATCTGGCTCTCCAGCATGTCTATCCACAGCTGCAAGTCCACTGTTCATCTGGATCAAACCCAACCACACCAGAGAACCAAACCCAATCCCACACTCAGAGGTTTCTTCTCCCCTCCACCCCACCAGCTCGTGAGGGGATTCTGGTCTGCCTCCCACCATTCTGAGGTGGTGTCTGCCATTTTTCCTGTGACCACTGAACTGGTCAAAGACTCATAAATTAACTCTAGTGGGGGACAAGGGTCCCTTCTGTTCCCTACATGTTGTTCAGTTTTGTTTGGCGATACAGGCTTTTCATCCTGTGTTCCTCTCATTTAAATACATTATATATCTATCTCTCTCTATATATAATTAAAGAGTGACTGTCTCATGTTCTGCGTCTTGTGGTCTCATGCCTCCAAAGTTTAAATAACTGTCCCTAACTGGGACACTTTGAATTTTCAAAATTCTTTTTTCTGCTTCTGGTCATTACTAAACCTTCCTGTTTAGATACAGAGAATCAATACCCATGCTGACTTTTATACTGTAATTGGGTCTCCTCAACTTTTGGTCTTCACTTGGTTTCTTTAGGATTAACTACAAAGTCTTAATACATTTTATTTCTTGCTGTGAAAATGCTTTTTTCAGTTCTTACATTATTTTCCTGTTTAGAGTTTATTTTTTCTACATTGTTTTCTAGGTGTCTATATCTTCTTAAATAGTTAATAGCAAAATTGAATAAAACATTCCAACATCAGTATCACCAGATTTGCATGTCTAATGCTCTTTTTTTTTCTTGATCTGTCATTTCACTCCAACTGTATAATTGTATTATTGATCCTGACTTCCTAATTTTATTTTTCTAAAATTTCACTTCTTTCAAAATAATGTAGTTATTGTTTAAATTTGTGCGTATATATTCATGTGTGCACATTTTAAGGGCGAGAGAATAATAACTTTGCTCTTGACTGAAAATGCATTTTATTTGAAAATGTCCCCCACCAAGCATCCATAATGAATTCTGTAATTGCCTTTTACGTGCTGGCTACTACTTTAGCAGCTGGAGTCAGTTAAAATCTCCCCTTTTATTTCAGTTGTTATTAAAGCAGTGCCCTGAAATTAATCGTTCCTGTTTCATTCTTCCAAAGTCATGATGCACTGTGTGTAAAAGCTTTTATTTTTTTCAACTGTTCTTTTTAGGATTCTCAGGAGAACTTTGTCTACCTTTGCAAATGACACAGATATGAGTTATAGCCAAACCCCATCACCAACTGTTTTGCTGGAGGTTTATCATGGTCTTGGAACTGATAAGTTTGTGACAATGCGAAGTATTTGAAAGCATTCAGAAAAGTGGAAGTGCTGCAGGCTTTCTACTTTGTTTTTGATTTGTTTTTTTTTTTTTTTTTTTTTGTGCCCCTTTCTGTGTGTGCTTGTGTGTTTGTATCCTAGGAAACCACTGAAGGTGGAATTTGTGAACTGAGAGCTCATGGTTATACTAAACATTAGACAGATTTCAGATTTGATAAGTTTTTAGGAAATCAGGTAATGTCGGTTTCATTTTCTATTAAAAAACCCCTATCATTTTCTTTGCAGAAAGATTATTTGAATAAGTGAGCCAAAGTACTAAAAAATATAAATAAGTGAATTGATGACTTTATCAAAACAACTGGAATAAGGGTCACTCAATAATTTTCCTTTAAAAATCTAGGGCATGATTCCCATCTCTGTGTGTTGCTTCACTACCATATCAGTGAAGCTTTACTGAGAGTAATGGAGGTACATAATGTAAAGGAGTATATTTCTGATTTGATCATTCATCAAACTACAGTACTTAGTAAAGAGAAACACAGTAAGAGATCCTAAAACCAGGAGATCTGACACTAAAATTCAGAAATCAAGATTAAATTACTTTGTACTTCACACAGAGAGCAATAAATATATGCAGTGAATTGGTGAAGAAGACAATTGAAGTAGCATGTAAATAAACCTTGATTTATTCATAGAAAATCAGTAAACGAAAGTGTAGAATAGAAAGAGAGGACACTGGTATTAAAACAAAATTTAAAAAGTAAACAATATTTTATAATGTTTTTAATTCTTACGACATGTCTAGCGCATATTGTTCTGAAAAGAGATAAAATGGAAGAAAAAGACAAAATTCAACATGCATCTACTCTGTTGGCATGGGCAGATAAGTGTGCAATTAACCGACAGCTATTCATGATTAAGCTGCTCAGAAATCCATAAATAGTGGGCTTCATTGGACAGCATGTGACAACTATATTGTCCACCAAATACCAGTAAGCCCAAATTGCATCTTGTATTCTATGAAAAAAAAAGGGCTACTAAAAATGATAATCTGACTGTGGTTCTGTTTCCAAGGAAGAAAAGATGGGTCAATGATATTTTCATACTTCTTAGACCTTCCTGTAAGCAGTTGCTGAAAGAAAAGTTTCAAAAATTGAATATGGAGCATGTCCCTTTTCGGAATAGCTTTCTTTTCTCCTAAGTCTTGAACCATGATAACACATTTGATCAGTAAAGGAAAAATTATTTTAGCACCAGGCTCTCTTGCACTATTTTGTCCCTTCAAGTGTTTCTAGAATTTGTTTTCATTTGTGGAAACTGTAAGTGCAAGTAGACTGTGAGAACACCTACTTCTTTAAGGTTATTAGATCAAGGACATTTTTAATTAAAAGTTGGGCTAGATGATCATTGTAGGCCCCTTCCAACTGAAATATTCCAACCTTATTCTAATTCTTTCTTATTCTTATTCTTACTCTTCTAGTGTTAGCAACTGGTGTGGGATCACAGATCCCAGAGTGAAGTGCTTGGGTGCAACCTTTGGGTTGTTTGCATTTTACGCAAACCCAATGTGTGCAGGTGCATGTGTTTAATTCATTACCAAACTTCAATCTGAACTTACCAGCACGGCAAGCATGGGAGCTTGGGAGGAGAACTTTTCTATGGGGGTGGATGTGGTCCCCAGGGTACAGGGTTCTTGTGAGGTGAGTGTAAGAGTATGCATAAGTTCACTAGGGAACATCAAACTGCACCCATGATTCAGGAAGACACCCCAGGTCTGGACAGAGGTATCAGGCAGGCAGTGGGCTTCTGCAGGTATTTGAGGTGACTTGTGAGTGCAGGGTGCCTTTAGGGTAGGTGCATCAGTACTTGAGCATTTGCTAGCAAGCACTGAGCTGGACCAGTTCGTGAGTAGGATACCTATAGAGCAGGTAAGATGGACCCAGGATCCAGACAGCGGTATCAAATGGACCAGGCAATCCATGATTCTGTATGTGCTTGTGAATCTATAATATCAAGGATGCACTTTCAATAGTGTGCTTCAATCTGTACCCGTTGAAGACTAGGAACAGGACTTGAGTCTCTGTGCTTGTGTTTCCCATGAGTATTAGTGGCACTACTGCCCCAAGGCAGTACCCTGTTTGTTGTACTCTGTAGCTGACCATGCCAGTGCTGTCTGCATGTATATCTCGTATATACACTTAACCTCACTACTGGCTGGACTTGAAAGCTAGAAAGCAGCAGTCATATCCCCCAGCCTAGGAAGGAGACCACTGAGGGCTGGGATGCCCTGGGCTGGACTCCAGCAGAAGGAACAGAGGAATTCCCAGGACCCAGAGCCTGCGTTACAGATCAGAGGCTTTGCAACATTCTTTAGCAGAAACAACATGGAGAATAAAAGGAAGAGCAGATAAGAGAGCAGCATTGTTATCTTACCATAACTTTGAGGTACTAGGGTAAAATCAAGATAATTTGAGAAATCTTTGTCCTGAAATTTTGTATGCTAACTGAAACTGCCTTTGATTGTTCTACGAGGTTAAGGACATCTGCATACATAAAACATTTGCAAGTACTGACTGCTTATATTTTTATAAAATTTGATAGTTAAAGAGAACTAGATGAACGTTTTAGGCATAGATACATGCATTGTAAATTGAGGTAGTCTCCAGAAACAGCTCAAGGAAGTAAAGGCTTGCTACTAAAATGATTTCTTTGTGTTTTCAATTTTTTTAAAAAAAGAATATTGATGTGAAATATAGATCATGGTGATTTAGTAAATAATTTACAAACTAAAAATGAAACCATTCAAAAACTCCGAATTTTTGAATAATTTTATTATATCTAATACTTTCAGTTGTGTGAAATTTGCTCATATTAAAGAGTTATACAAAAGGACAATGATACATTTTAGACTGTTGTAGTTCTAGATTTTCCTTACAGAGACATAGTCTTAACTGCGAGATTTATCTGAAAGCATAATATAGGAGGATGGATGATCTTAGTATTTGAACACCAGGTAAGGCCACAAGAGAGTTATTTCTTAACTTTGCCAGATATCTGTTTGACCTTGGACAAAATCTTACAACTTCAGTTTTTATCTGGTTAAAAAAATGAAAAAAAACCTTAAGTTTTCTCTCATTGCTTAGACATCTCTCCCCCTTATTCATCCCCAGACTTGAAAATGTTAAAGTTTTCAGCATGTAGCATATGACGTATTACATATTATCCTTATCTGTATTCTTTGGTATCATTAGCAGACTTTCATTGGACTATGTATTGTACGTGTCTATATTCAAAATGTTGAGATAAACGTCACAATTCACTTTTCCAGAGAAGCAGACTCTGTCCCATTGAATATTTCACTTTTACAAGAAGTGGCCTTTTGAGTGTATATTTTTGTCTTTTCATACACATTAGTTGAATTGCAAGGAGAAAGAAATCAGTATTCACACTGCATTTACAGTCAGTACTGTGGTGGTTTAAAACTAGTTGGGAATGAAACTCCAATTAAGCCACTACCATTCACCCCCACTTTCTTCTGGTGAGAGAGAATACAAAGGCAGAGACTATGGGTTGAGATAACAATTTACTGAAAACAAAAAGCAATGGAACAAGAAATGCAAAGTAACAGCAACAATATTAACAACCAAGTATACAAAAGAGAGTGTGATTTACACACAAAAGGTGTTCACCACCTCAATTCAGTTCCATGTGGCCTCACGAGTCAAAGACAAGGTGGCAGTCAGTGTTCCCTGTTCTTGAGGCTGAGACAATGAGCAAACAATGGACAAACCCCCAGAAAGCTGGAGTGTCTGTAAGAAATAATATATTGAGAATTAAGAACAATGAAAAACAGAGTTGCAAGGTGTAGTAATTCTATTAATAGTTATGTTTGTTAATGATAATCTACCTGTATTAGAAGAAGGGGTTATTTTAAGGGAAGGTTCAACTTACTCTTTGTGTTATAATTTTTTTAAGTTCAGACATTATTAGGCGTATTTGTAACCGGCTAACTGCAAGGCTAACTGCAGGAGCAGCTAGTAATAAGTAAACTTATACAAGGGAATTTGTTTTAAACAGAGGATTAAGTATAACTAACTGTTTTTGTTAAAACAAAAATTTTACCTTGAATAAAAGTGTGTTTATAATAAAGTTTGTTTTATTTGATAAGTAGAATTTAGAATAATAAGTTGATAAGCAGAATTTAGTTTTAAATGCATGGCTTAACAAACTGCTTTCACCAAATGTATGGTTTGCCTTTTGCTGTTTAGGCATTTATAGGAGGTAAAGTCAGCTAAGAGGACTCAGGAGCTAGAAGAGAGCAGGAGCTAAAAGATAGCCCCTTCAAGAGTTTCGTGTGGGTTTTTTTGTTTTGTTTTGTTTTTGTTTTTTTGATGGATCATAAACTGTGGCTAAGCTTCTTAAAAACTGGTCAACCAAGAGCTAAGACCACCACTAGGAATAATGAGGCTGCAACCAATCAGCTCAAAACAGTTCTGAAGTGGAGTTAAGTTCATGATGATGATGGACCTCTTACTTTATCTTTAAGACCCTCAAAAAGACCCTTAAGACCCTTCCCCAAATTAACTGAGTATGCCCAGAGGGGAGGAGAAAGGGGAAATACTCATGTAAATGATTTCTCGGAATTAATTTTAATAATCCCTTCTACCTCAGAATTGATTGTAATTACCCCTCCTGTTTTAATGAATATGCAATGTACTCTGTGACAATTTTGTTATAAAATTCCTATCTGGCTAATGCCAGCTTGAGTCTCTGGTATTAGATGCCAGGCTCCTGATGCTGCTACTTTGCTCTGCTGTGTAACTTAATATCGCTTAATAAAATAGTGATCTATAACATTACACAGAGTGGAGCTCTGTCGTTTTTCACATGATCTTGTCTCACTGTGTTGCATGCTTGTGTTCAACTCTGTGTTATGCTGTCGTGATGGTTTAAGACCACTTTTATCGTCTAGGGGCAGGTTCAATAAAGGTGACGGAAAACTGAACAGAGTTTGCAGCAGGTGAACAGTTTATTACAGGGGGTTTAAATTAGGGAAGAAGGGATAACCCAAAGGGACCCCAAAATTACAGAGAAACACTTGACACACAGGGAAAAAAAACACAAAAGGGAACAAAAAAATAAAAAAAAATGAAAGGGAATTATTCCCTCAGCTAAATGGGTAGCTGAAGAAAACAGGAGGGAAGGGTAGGAAAAGACGTTTCTATCCCTCCCTCTCTGCTGGAAGGACTCCCTGGCTTTTGAAGTTCTCTGAAAAACACAAAAAAGAAGTGAAAATGACTCCCTCCCACCACCTCCCCAAAGGGTTACTTGCTTGCCGAGAGAAATGGGTGAAACCATACCGTGGGGCCTGCAGGCACTGAGGACAGGAGCTGCGTGTTTCCCCTCGGAACAGCCAAAGAAGAGAGCTCGGAAGGGCTGTTGCCCTCCACTTTTAAGCCTTCTCGTTCTCGTGTGGATCTCATTGCCTTCTTCTGGGCCAAACCGTCACTTCATTGGTCAGTGGGGCCGAACCCCGCCTTGGTTTCCGGTGTTTTCCCGCTGAAGAAACACACATTCAGGTCCCCAGTCACCATCTTTGTTTTCACGGCTGCAGCACTTTGGAGACACCCCGGTGCCATTGCCGCCCTTATCACTAGTACGGTGCCAGCGTTGGCTTCCCATCGCTGTCCAAAAGTGGTGGCCACACTCAGGTTCCCAGCCAGGGCCAGCGCAGAGCTTCCGCATCCATGGCACTGCCCTGGCTGCCGCCCATGCGCCTCCTGAGCTGGGACTGAGGGACCCCACACACTGTCCGGAGAGGGGGGAGCAGGCGGGAACAGAGGCCGTCCCAGCTCTGGGACCAAGGGACCACGTGCGGCACGAGACAGCCCCGGGGCCATACATGCCAGCGGCTGGTGATCGGCCCTTGTGGCTGCTGCAGC
>VXBA01005105.1:77802-152861 GCA_013399895.1 Serilophus lunatus
CCCAAACCAGTACAGCTGTCCATTCCCCTCAGCTGTATTTGCTTCTTAGGTGTCTCAGCTGTATTCATCTGAGGGATGGGAAGGAACAGATAGTTGTGGAAGAGGGAGACAATCCACAGCCCTGGTCACTGGCCACTTACCAGAGGAACAAAGAAAACAAAATGGTGCACTTCTGGTGTATTCCTCCCCAAACCATGTCCATAACATGGCTGGTATAGAATAGCAACCTAGCCCTACCCACACAGCTCTAGGCTTCATCCCGCTCTCTGCAACTAGGACAAGTATATATGACATTGTTTTCCATATGCATAATAATTTTTATATTTTATATATCCAGCATGTTTTATGTTCAGTAGAATTAAAAGTTTTTTGCAGTCTAAAGAAAGGAAACGAACAGTACTCTGTCAAGTACTGCCAGCCATTTTTAATTTAATGGTAATATTTTTTATGTCCACCAGTTTTAAATCCCCTATCAAATCGGAGATTTTGACCCATGAACAGTGTTTCTTTAGGGTAACATAAGAAATATGGAAAATATTCAAGTAGCAAAAATTCTTCATACACATTTAAAAACATAACAATCAGCATATAGGAGTAACATATACTAAATACCTGGATTAAGGCTGGAGGGTGAAAATAGTTTTACTTGGCTTTTTTCTAGCTACAATTATAAGGTATTAGGCCTTGTTATATTTTATGTTATGCTTTTATGAATAGCACAAGTAGCAATTGCATTTAATGCAAAAAAAAAAAAAAAAGGTTAATTGGTGACCTCAACAATTTAATTCCAAGGAATACTAAATTTATTTATCTTCCACTGTAAATTAAAAAAATATTTGCTTGAAGCCAATGAACTGGTTCAAAGATAAGCATATATTTAAGCATTGTTTTAACATGAAATAGAGCTAAACATGCACATGAACATCTTCCTCAGTTTGAAATTAAAACACACATAGGTCATAGAATGAAGTGCAAATAATGATGAATGTAGTTATATATATGCATCCATGTTTATGTATACATTCCTCGAAATATGTTTATTTTACTGAGGGTTAAGCCTGATTGTCCAAAAGTCCTAATTTCAACAATTTTGCAAAATATTGTACAAACACAAAACGAATCCCCCTAATAAAATGCATGTCAGAGTCTGAAGATGCATGTTTTATTTAAATTTCTTTCCCATCGTAATGGATAACGGTGATTCACCTGCTACCATTTCTTTCTTAAACACAAGATTTCACTTAAAAAAAAAAAAAGTATCTATCTTGTATTAAACCTTAGATGGTGAGCCCCACAGAGTGTATCTAAAGGGAGAACAGCTGGAATTTGTAAAAATAGGATTTGATATTAATTAATAAAAGTAATATCCAGGTAACTTGAATTAATGACTGTATTTTAACACTCAAGTTGTACTTCTGGTCCTAATACATGGAAGATATTTAACTCTTCTGTGTGAGTCATGTTTAGAATAACAAAGTATGATTTGACTCTTGCTGCAAAGAGGGATACTGTACCCTACTGATGTAATCATGAGCACAGTGTGAGTATGTCTCATTACATCAACACAATTTAGCATAATATAAAATCCCACAGAGGAGAAATAATAAGCTGAAGAGAGAGTGTGAAGGATGACCATTAAATACTTTCCACTTTGCAAAGGAGATATTGAGGTACAACACAATTATTAGCCTCTTATCACACATGTAAAGTGTAGAGATCTACAGATAAAAATTCTACGTACTCCTTGGAATATTATTTTTGCTGTTGTTAATATTATCACTTTATTAACAACAAAAGGACAGAAAAATAATTATGGATAGGTCACAGCAAAGGTTGCTGGGTCAAATTAAAAATCATTTATAAACAGCTTCCATGAAGAATGTTTAATAAGATGGTATATCACTTCAAAGGGATTCAGAGAATGTATCCATTCAGTTGTAACTACATAAAATGTCATTTTAATTAGAGTCTCAAAGCTAGATTTGACAACATATATGTAAGCTGTGCAATGTTGAATCACAGAAGACTACTAAAGGTGATTTTTAGAGTGGAATGTAGGAACAACTGAAATGATCAAATGAGTTAAGAGTACTGTCAGATATTGCTGTCAGTAAAACACATGGCTCTACTCATCTGTGGCACTAATCAACAGAAATGGTTGGCTGTCAGATGGAGTATACTTGTTCAAGCTAAAGTGTTCGTCCTTTCTGGGTATAAAAAATGATTCTTCTGCATCTCTTCTAGAAATAATTCAAATTCTATGGCCCATACAATGTGTGTGTAAACATGTTTAATGTAGATCTTCACATGGTTAGCTATGTTTATGATAAAGAATCATGAAAACAACTTTTCATTACATAGTCTACAAAAAAGCAATTTCTTTCTCCAAAACAAACTGATGAAGCAGCTTTCCAGAAAATTAATAATTGCATTGGTGAAAATTAGAATTTGTTTTAGAATTTATTTTCTATAGAAAGTTTTCTTTTCTTTTTCACTGATTAATGCCCTCAGTTAAGTTATAGTTTCATTCTTATACCATATATAATTTTATTATATTTAAAAAAATAAGGGAAATAGGTTTTATTTCTGTCTAGCTTTATCTTTGTAGTACCATGAATTTTAAGATGCTTTTAAGAAAGCCATGAGGTCAGAAAAAGTTGCAGGTTTAAGGATACTTGAAATCTAATCATTAATCATCACCTCTAATTTTGTCAGTTTAAGGACAGCATATGATTTATTTTAAAACACACAAGAAATGTTAATTCTACAGCACGTTATCGGCTTACCTTTTAAGCACTGTAATCCTTCTTAAGTTTCTTCTAGTCATAAGGGTGTTGATAGCCAGAATTACCTATTAAACTTCAGTATAAAATATCAGAGTCTTGTTTTATTTCATGGAAGTCTGATCATTTCTTTAGAGGTACTTTTCAATTATGAAAATTTTGTGTTGCAATGAGGGGTTAATTTTGCTAAAGAGAGGAATGGAAAGCTATATTTTTCAAATTTCGTTCTGATGATTCCATTTGTCTCAAAGTCAAACTTATAAATATATGCATTTGTTGGAATTTTTGCTGTATAGTCTGATTTGATTCATGAAATTGAGTTTCTGTGATTCTTCTGAGCAGAAATTAGTCTTATTTCTAAAAATTCATCAATAACCACATATTTCTCACAGTACCTCATAGAAAACAGATTCCTCTTTCTTGGACAGTACAAAGAATTGTATTTAAACACTGTGTCTGGTGTTTCAGTGTATCTACCAAAATGAAGAATTGTCTTAAGCATATGTTTAAACATTGTCCTACCTGTGCAGTACCCTTCATCCCTGTCTAACACACACACATTGGTCTTTGGGGAATTCTGAGGATCAGCACCCTAAAGTCCTCCATGCTTGAGCTCTTTTACTATGAAGAGTAGGAAAGGAGAAAACTGTGTATAATAAAAAACAAAAATTACCAATATGATGAATTTTATTTTTTTCCCCTTGAAATCACAACAGAAAATAGATAACAAGTACATCTTACATCTTGAAAGAAAATGTATAAACTTCGTCTGTAACAATATTTTTTGGGGACTTAGCTGCTTTGTTTCACCTACCTCCTTTCTATAAATCCCTTTTATGT
Source organism: Serilophus lunatus (assembly GCA_013399895.1). NCBI lineage: Eukaryota > Metazoa > Chordata > Aves > Passeriformes > Eurylaimidae > Serilophus > Serilophus lunatus. The sequence goes on from VXBA01005105.1 coordinate 81,426, forward strand.
ATTGAATGCAGTATATTGGATTGAAGATAATCTTATATTACATTCATGGGTTTCAATAGATCATTTATAAGGTACATTTCTTGTTGTGGGAACGCAGAAAAAATGTTTTATTTTTTTGATTTTGATATGACCTGAGTCCTTGAGAAATTTACCTTAGAGGAAGAATAAGTGTAGAAATGGATATCTAGTACTTGATTTTTTTGAGAAAAAGGAAGAAAACTGTTTCTCAATAAGGTTTCTTTAATACTCAAGAATAATACAGCTCTGGTGAGTCTTCAAGTAACTCTCAAGCTATTTCTCTGCAAGTTTGTAGCTAAGTATTGCAGAGAGCAATTTGGAAGTGAGAAATTGTTTCATGATAAGGGAACTTGATTCATGCCATTTAGGGCAAATAACTTCAAGAAGAATTTCAGCAAAAGAGTCTTTCCAGTCCTCAGCTTCTGAAACAGCCTGAGAGGTCACTTGTACCAATAAAGGAACAGATGATGAAAGGCTACAAAAAAATGATGTAGACTACAAGATCTGATGATAACGAAGTAAAGAAGTCTAACTAGACACCTTAAAAATTACTGTGATTAAGCAATAGGCCAGAAACTGTTGTTGAAACTACATGTCAAAATATTAAAATGAAGTGGGATCATTAGTCTGCTGATAAAGATGCCATATCCTTCACATACAAAAAAACAAGCATAATTTCTTGTCTTCCCTGCCTGGGCACCTTTCGCATCGGCTGTGTTTTTTTCCTGCCATAATTTGGTTTATTTTTTTTAGCAGTAATAAGTCACTTTATTTAACACTTTAAAGATTTAAAACCTCTTGTCTAAATATCTTTTTTACCCTCTCACTTAGTATTTCACCGTAAGTCAAAATTCAAGTTCCGTATCTTATCATCTACAGTCTTTTGAAGGCCTAGTTACAACTTAGACTACTTTAGCTTTTTCAGAAAATTCTGATGTTGACACAGTTTCAATTTGAGCAAAATGAATTTTCTTAAAGAATTTTTCTTAATGAATTTTTTTAATGAATTTTCTTTTTTAAATTTCACCCAGAACGAAATCTTGCTGTCATCAACCCTTCTTTATAAGATTCAAGATTTTGCAATTCAACATTTCAAATAGCTCCTAATCTCACTTATTTCTAATCTTCAGATTTCTTTCTAGGTTTCTTTTTTAATTCTTTCAACGTCCTTTTGACTATGCCCACCCAGCCCAACAATATATAAACAAAATAAAGGAGAATTCATGCTTTCATCAAGAAAATTGATGGAATTTGTGAGATAATGATGCTGACAAATACAGAACCATATGCAAAACACACTGACTAAAGAAGCCCGTATTTTCCACTCTGTGCAGATACTTGCTAGCCTAGCACCTCACAAGGCTCCTGGTCAAGAATGATAAAGGGTCTTTTATTTTGCTTAAAATTCTGCATATTTTTGGACTTTATTCCTGACTTTTTATGGTATGTCAGACAGCAAATCTCTCTTTCTTTTCTGAAATATCTCTTATCCTCCTGTATTCCCTATCTATGCCTTCTAGTTTTTCAGCCAAAATAAATTCCTCTCCTCATTCCCTGAAAAACCCCACAGCCTTGTGTGCTACCTCGTTATTTCAGATATCCTAATTTCTCTACTTCAGTGAAGTTTCTTGTCCCATTATCCTGGTTTCAACTGAGACACTGTTTTCTTCTTAGTAGCTGGTACAGTGCTGTATTTTGGATTTAGTATGAGAATAATGTTGATAACACACTGATGTTTTCGTTGCTGCTGAGAAGGTCTTACTCTAAATCAAGGGCTTTCAGTGTCTCATGTATGCCAGTGAAGAAGTGCACAAAAAACTGAGAGGGAGCATGGCCAGGACAATGGACCAGAACTGACCAAAGGGATATTCCAGACACAGAACTTTATTCCCAGTATATAAACACTTACTCAGTGTTGTAGTCAAACAGGTGGACTTAGAAATACACGAGCCAGGGGTTCGTCCAGGAAGCCATTTTTAATGAGAAAACTAACAGGTTTTATACCTTTTAGAAACCAGCACGTTACAATTTCATTGGCAGATGCACTTGTTTTTAACTATTCCATTGGTTAAGGGCAAGCATTAGATCATCTCTCTTTGTTTTGAGAACTTTCACTATTATTTTGATACTGGCTAGAACTGCTTTTCCAAAAAGCATGAGAAAGGGTCTGAAAAATATATTTTTCAGAGCACCTGTTGATAAGGGAAAATCTCTGTTGTTGTGTGAGAGATCCAAACTGTCTTGAAAGGTCCTAAGCTGCTTACAGATGTATTTTGAGAAAGTTCTACCATTATTTTGAGAAACCAAGATATTGTTTGCTTTTTGCTTTGGTGTTTCTCAGACAGAAATTTTCCAGGCTAACTTCGCATTTTACTAGAGAGACAGAGTTACACAAGCTAACTTTAAAAACTCTCAAAAATAGGCCCAAAAGCCCCAGGCTTTCAAAACCTACCACAACAACTCAGGAGGGGGACCAACCATTGCTTGAAGACAGGCTGAAAATTGTTCAATTAGATGGTGAGTAGTTGCATTGTACATCACTTGTTTTTCTGTTTTAACTACCTTTCTTCCTATCCTTTCTATTACAATTATTACAGTTATCGTTAGTAGTTCTGATAGTAAGATCAGTATTACTAATACTATTAATAACAATATTATTACTATTAGTAGTATTATAACATTTTACTTAGTTTCAATTAACTCCTCTCCTCTTCTCTCCCCTTCCCTCCCCTCCCCTCCCACAGGGGCAGAGGGGAAGGGAATGTGAACAAATAGCTGCATAGCTCTCAGTTGCTGGCTGGGGTTAAACCACAACACATCCACTCTCTCAGGCTTGCTCTCCTATATTTCTCTTTATTTTCAAATCCCAAAACAGCTGTAAACCAAGGTTCAAGTAAACTCAAGATCACATCCTCTTCTTTAAAAGAACTTTATTACATAATCAAAGCCTTCTCAGGAACAATATAGAAAGTTGCTGAGCTAGCAGAGAGCTTCTGCCAAGAGCCTAAAGGGCAAAAATTTTTACTTTCTGTTGTGCTAAGTATGTGAAAGTAATTATTGATAACCTAAATTCACCCTACTGATTGCTTAAGTAAAAAGAAACTGGTAAACAGAGACCCTTTAAAATTAATTGGCAAATGAAAACACTAATGTATTTGCTACTAGAAACAAGTTTCAGAAAGAATATTTTTCTAATGTCACAAGTTTAATGACTATCTTGTTCTAAGAAAGTTTTGTAGAGTGATGCCCTTAAATTAGCTTTATAATCAGTCAGAATCTATTTGAAGAAGATTTTATTTGCAAGATTTAAACATCAATCTTGGCTTAAATCTGTAATCTCTGGTGTGTTGGTCATTTTTCCAACAAATATTTTCAGCACCAGCTGTTCATCCTTTGCCAAAGCCCTGCAAATTGATTGATCTGTCCCAGTTCACACTCTCGGGACATAGTTGGTCTATTGGTCTCTATAATCCTGAATGACAGTGTGGATTAAAGCATGCACAGCACCTGAATTAATTTGTATTTGTGAGTGGAATGGAGTCTCCAAGTATGTTTTAAAATTCCAAACCAAATAATTTTGTTATTATCCTCGTGTACTACAAGAATAGTATTCTACAAACACATGTACAATATATCCATATGCAAAGAAGTTTATATGCCTAACAGCACAGTCCCAATAAAAACACATTTTACAGCCCTACATTCAAATGTATCCAGTGAAAGGAGCCTTAGGAGGGAGGGTGATGGAAGAAATATCTGAAGAACAAACATTGTTCTTAACCTCCAAGTGTCCATCATGATGAAATTGGAAAAAATGCCCTTCTCTGTTTATTTATTTGGATTTTTAATAATTGATTGTATTAAGAAACTTAGTGAATACTAGAATAATTTCTTAACCAGCATTGAAATAAATCTACATATGGTTATTTCTGATAACAGATATGGCATTATTTCTTTTACTGGCTCTTCTACTCCCTGAGCATCAAAACACAATGAGAGGATACATTTTTACATTAAATCCCTAAATTTAGCAGTAGGTGTTAAGAGAATGAAGATTTAAAATAATGATCACTTCTTTTCCAACTTACTATCAATAGGGGTACGGAAAGATTAGGAAAATGTGCAATAGGATGGCTAATCACTTAACAAATCAGCGTGTTCCCACTGACACTGTTTGAAGATTAAATGAAATGAACAGAGATCACTTTTTCTGAGTCTATATGTGTGCATCCTATTTGTGGCTGGTCCAAAAAAAGAGCTTACCTTGTTATAAAACAGGAGTCCAAACACTTGACTTCAAATCGTGTGTTTCTCCTCCAATCAGATTTTCTTGAGCAACATGGAAGTTCTTGCCTCTGAAGAGAAAAATTGCTCTTGATGAAAAGAAGTATTGAAAGAAGTAATTTGAAATTAAATGAAATTACCAAAAGCAGGCATTTATTTTCTTAGTCTTGTCCCTAAATAGATAGGGATTATGTTTTGTTTTGTTATGTTTTGCACATTATCTCTTCTAGATTGTATCTTCACAATGGGGAAACATTAAATATTTTTTGGTAGAATGTGTTAAGATTTTAAATTTTATTGCCATTTCTTTGTTTATCCAGAAATACATTTTGTTCGGAAGTTATTAGAAGTGCCAAGTCTCTTTGCTTTCAGGTCAATTTCTTCTAGGATAGTGTTAAATTTTTCACATATACAAGCACACATAAACACATACACAGTCATATGCATTATAAATTAAAAGAATTAGCAGGTAAATAAAAAGTCTTATACTCTCTTTTTTTAATGATTTTCAGTATTTGTAAAAGAATGTACTGAACAAATTAAGATAGCAAATATATTCCGTATATTCCTACTTGTCAGCTAGGAAATGCACATATATTTGACTCAGATTGCTGATACAATAGAAAAATAATATGAGAAAAGGTAAGAACACTTCATTGCACACAGGCACAATCCATTGTAACTGACATGAATAGCCAAATGCCGTGACATTAAGATATTTTTTCATTTTGGGGAATTAAAATATTGAATAGTGAAGTTCTAACCAAAAGAACTCTGAAGGACAAGCTGGATAGCTCTTAGAGATCATCTCAGATTTCTGTTGTCATTAAAATATCTTTGCAATCCTCATATATATATTGTAATCGCATATCTGATATTTCCGAGGGGAAGCTTTCCATCTCCCTTTACTTTTTGCACTAAAGCTTCTCATTTCCTGTTCCTTATAAGACTGAATCTTCAAAACAGCAGATATTGTCTTAATCTATTGTGCTTGTTTTCATGCAGAGGGGAAAAAGAATATCAAGAGGAAAAAGGAATAATTTAGATTAAGGCAGATGTTTTTCGAAGTTGACTGAACCACAAATTTTGTCTTAAAGAATCCTAACTGTTATAAAGTAGATTTAGAGTCTGACACTATTATGTAAAAAGTATATTCAATCAGATGAGTTACTGTTGTGGGTTAGCTGAGGCTGGGAAAACTTTTCCTGTATTAACCCATCTGAACAAAAGATTTTTCTTTTATTTTTTCCTTCCCTGCTTCCTCCCTATCCCACCTTTCCCCTCCCCCATACCCACCTTATTGTCCCTTTTTTGGTTCATGTGTCTCTTTTCCCTTCTTTGGGGGAGGCGAGGGTTGGGGGGAGAGATGTGTTGGACTTGGACCTAGGTTACTGCGAAAGGGAGGTTTTCACGTCACCTGGTCACGGCATGTTGTCTCCTCGTGTTCTTTGTGTGTCTGGTGCTTTGCGGTTTTCTTGAGCGAAGTGGCGGTGGTGGCATGGTGCAGTGGAGGAACCAGGCCTGGCGGGGGTCAAGCACCCTGCTTAGTGGCCCAGTATCTCTAGCGCCCTGGCGCTGCCCAGGCCCAGAGGAGCGGTGGTCACGCAGTGCCATTCCTCACGCTGGTGATGCAGCGGCAGACTGCACGACCAGCACAGAACATCATTGGAAGCCACGGGGAGGGCGCGGCGCCAGACGGGGCATGCAGAGGTGGCACAACACCCGGGAGAACCAGAGTCAAGGGAGACTCCAGTGGTTTCTTTCACCACTGCTCTGACCCGGTGGGACGGCAGAGGCGGCAGGGGCAGCAAGGCAAACGCAGCACCAAATGGGGCTCACAGAATGCGCACCAGCAATGGCAGCGTGCGAGCCCACTCCAGTCCACTGGTTGGTGTGCCACAGTGACCCACCGTGGTCACGCTGCAGTATTCCCTGCGCCACCCATGCCAGCACAGCTACAGGCAGCAGCCCCAGCAGTGGGGTTGTGGCATGTGGCTATGCTATGTTGGCTTCAGCACAGGGTGGTAGAGAGAGCCAGGCTGTTCTCTGCAGCGGTTTTTGTGAATTTTTCTCTGCGTGGCAAAAGCACGGCCAGGCCCTCTCCCCATCCTCCTGGACAGGGGGATTGGCGTGGCTGGCTGTGGCTGCAGGGGCCATGCTCGGTGGCTGTGGTGGCGGCAGTGTGGTGGTAGCACATGATGGTGCCACATTGTTTTGACCCTCGGTGGGGCTCTGAAGGTGGAGTCCTGAGGCAGAACTGAGGCAGAGCTGGGGGTGGGATGGAACCAGAGAGACCAGTAGAATTTGGCAAGAAGTGAGACCACCCCTTTTTGGGGAGGACTGGGGGAGGCACGCAAGGCAGATATTCTGAGAGAGTCAGGAGACTATATAATCAGAGAATTCCCAAGACTCTTCCTGTTTCACGCCTGGGAGTTCATCAGAGAAGGGACTGGTCTCGATGCCCAGGTTTTCCAGCGTCTGTCATCTTGGAAATCACCACGTGCTCTGTGGGTTGCCTCTTCTCTCCAGTGGCGTGTTCCAAAGACCAGCCAGCAGCAGACAGCAAGCGTCTGCCTTCCAGCAATCATCTCATCGTTGCCTCCCACACAATAATGCCCCCCTGCCATCTACCTTGAAGCAACTGCACCTTCGGACATTGAAACGGGGAATAAGTTACTCTTTTTGTTTTGTTTATTGCCTAGTAGGTGGTGGTATTGGTGTGTGTGTGTGTGGTGGGTCGTTTTGGATTTTTGGGAAGTGGTTGTGGGGTTTTCTTCTGTGGATTTTTTGGTATTTTAATATTTTTAAGTACCTTTTTAATAACTATTTTTAAGTTTTAATTTTTCTACCTCATATAATAAATTCTTATTTCTCTAATATGTCTGTATCCATAATTCATTAATCAATAATTTGTCCACCAAACCTGGAAAGTTACACCAGTAGACTAAAGAGCAACCTGAAGTAGACAATTATATTATCAAAATATATCTTATTCAAAGGTTATTTTTGAAACAGGAGTTTCATCAGGTACACTTTTTATGGTAATTATAGTTTCTTCAGGGTTTTGACATGGACATGAGATTAAGATCAATGCCCCCAGTTAGGAGGAAAAGAATATTATAACTAAATTTGAGTTTTTGGTTGACATGGCTCCTGATTACACTTGTAAATTGATGCACAAGTCATCTGAATTAATATCTCATATGCTAGGCATACAAATAATGTTTATTTTATGAAAAATAAATATGTGGCTGAGGTTTGAGGTCAGCATGTTTGCTTTAAAATGAATACATAAGTGCATTCAGAACTCCATTCCAAATATGCAAGGAAGCTGACCTTTAAAACTGTGGTTGCTCATATTTAATTGCAAGAATACTACACTTTATTTGTGCTAGTATATCCAGCTGTTCCAATGGTATTTCAAAAAGCAGCTCTGTCACTTTGATGCTCCGGAATCTCTAAATATACCTGCTCCAAGAGTATTTCAAAAAGCAGCTCTGTCACTTTGATGTTCCAGAATCTCTAAATATATCCAAATTGTCTTAGAAAGAATGGTCTGAACTGCCTCCCTAAAAAATTTAATTACAATTTCTAAGGAAGACACGGTCCTTTGAGCATATTTTCTAAATTGCTGGCTTTAAAATAAATAATTATCATGGTATAGACAACATTAGGTAGTTTCAAGTGGAAAACCACCATACTTTCACTTTTCTAAGAATCACTGCATTCTCTTTGTCATAGCAAATGCTTTGATTTCCACCCTGGAAAAATAGATTTTCTAAATACTGTTGCTCTTATTTTCACTGTAATGAGGGAAGGAAAAATGATGCAGGTAGCAATTTCTGATCCAAACTTTCAGCTCTTCTCCTGTCTTTGTTATAGACAAGACTTTCCCGTGTAAGGGAGATCCTTCCTGTATTAGGGTCTATTCATCTGGTGTGAAGTAGGGAACAATACTACAGATATGTGTAAGATCGTAGAATTGTACCTGTAAGTGAAATAGAAGAATGGTGGGAGCTAGGAAATGGACAGAAAACACAGACAAAACTGGATGTGAGCAAGAGAACAACTGTGCCTAGGACAAGAAGATATCTGTAGAGCCAGAGAAAGCTGGACATAATTGTCTAGACAGATTTAGAATAATTTGGGTGGCAAGGAGCATCCTTTAGTTTACTATAACTGATCAACTCTCAATTTCTTTGAGTCATACTTTAAAATTAATAAACATCCTCCTTTACAGAAATATTCCTTATTTCATTTGCTTGTCATGTGAATTAGAAGGTAAAAATCAATCAAGATTTCTCAGAGGATCATTAAACAATGTTGCTGTTGAATAAAAATCACAAAGTGCAAAACACAAAAGGATACTTCATTTTTGTTGTTTATAACTGAAAATACTGCATGGGCTTAAGACACTTTGCACATATACCATAAACTCTAAGTTTGCATTTGGAACCCAAGTAAAGAAATGACGTTCAAAGAATAAAAGATCATCCAATGTTAATTAATGATTAAGTGAACAACAAATGCAGGCATCGATACCTGCACAGAAAATAATGTGGGCACAGGGAGCACTGGAAGAATACAGAAACGTTACCCAGGCATTAAAAAATGTGTTAAAGCCAAACCTCTGCGTAATCTGGAAATGAGGAAGAGAAACAGAGAACTAAAATACAGCTTCTAGACGTACAGCTGAAGGAAAACTAAAGCTAAAGTAAATTCTATTCTCATGCAAAAAAAGTGAGAGAACTCATGACAATGGACTGAGAAGTGATGCCTTGACTTCTGTTTTTAGTAGCAATGTTTTTTCTCCAGTGTTTCAGGTTTATGTTGACTAGTGGCAGAGTCAGAGGGACTATAGTACTCTTTATGACAAAGGAAGACGAATTCAGGTTTAATGTGAACAAATTGGATAAGCACAGGTTCGTGGGAGTGGAGAGCAAGGGCATCAAGGGAACTGAGCAATTTCTACTAGGCTGCCCTTTGTCATCTTTGAAAGCTCATGGAAGACTTTCCCAATGACAAGAAAACGAAATATGTCTATGTATTTTGCTCTAGCAACACAGAACAACGAAAAGACTAGGAAGACATAGCTTTGGGAGAAGAGGATCAGGCTGGGGAATACTTAAGTCAGTGGACTCAATAAAGTCTGTGGGTCTTGATGAAATTCAGCCACAAGCACCAAGGGAAGAAGGCGGATTTCATTGCAAAGCCACTATTCATAATCTTAGATTGACCATGGCAATTGAGATGTGCCTGAAGACTGAGGAAAAACAAAAGTTACTTCTGTCTTCACAAAGAGCAAGAAAGAGTACCTAAGAAACCATATAGCCCTGTCAGTTCACCACTATACTTAGGAAGCTGATGAAGCAGTGTGGTGGTTTTACCACTGGGGGGCGCAGCAGTGACAATAGACTGAATAGAAACTAACAACAGCTAACAGTTTATTTTCTATGGGGCACAAAAAACTACAGACCCTCCAAAGCACTAACCAAATACACACAACAGACCCAACAATGTTCCTCAATAAAATTAAAATAAAAAGAAAACCAATAACAAATTGCTCCTCCAAGCAGGCTGGTGGGGTGAAAAGCATAGGGAAGGAAGAGAAAGCTGCCACAAAGATGGTATCTCCTGTTTTTGGAGACCCTAAGAGACAAAACAGCGAGAAGCATCCTCCCCCCAGGAACCAAAGGGGAAAAAATATCACACTGTTGCAGCTGGGCAGTGTTCTGGTGCCACTGTCGGGGTTCTGGTGCTGCTGCGGGATGAAGGGAACTGGGAAGGACCAGGAGGAGTGGCAGTCGATATTTTCTGGACCACGACGAGCCGACCAAAAGGGCAGGACTTCCAAGGTTCTGGCTTTTATGGGCTCCTGGTATTGCGTGAACTCAGAGTCCTCTTCCCAGCCAGACTGTCTTCCTATTGATTGTCGGTGTTGGGTGCCGCTCCTCTGTCCAGAATTTCATCATAGGCAAGATGGCAGTTCCTGCCAAACCCACCATGTGCTCAGACACTGGGGGCTGGCAGCTGCCACCACCGCTGGCCTTGAGGCATTCCTGGAGCGAGTGGCACTGCCCTCAGGGCCCCTGCCACCTGTAGGGATCAGCCGCGGGCAGTTAGGGCCGCCCATAGGGGCAGATACCGCTGCACACCTCCCAGCAGTGCGGGGAGGGGCTGTGGGGCCACGGGGCTCTTGCCAGCTGCCCACCGAAAGAAACCACCTCCTTGTGCCACTCCTCCGCTCTGCATCACTTTGCTGTGCCATGCGGGACATGCATGGGGCCAGGGCTGCGCTCCTGAGTGACCACCAAGCCCAGCTCAGCTCACCACCGTGTGGGGCGGACAATGACATCATGGATGCAGCCACCCAGCTTCACCACCGCTGACACCACCAGGCAGCCTGAGGATGGGGGCCACTCTGCTAAGCTTTTTCCGTGGGGAAACAAGCCAGCTCCGTCCCTGCACTGCCCTGCCACCGCCCTGCCGTGCAAATAGGACAGCATGAGGAAGGGGAAATTACAAGAGCTGAGACCCAGCCACCCTCCCCCACCCCGCCATGCAGAGTGGGCAGCGGGAGTGGTCCCGCAGAGCCACCAAGTGTACAAGCGAGAGAAACCCCACAGATGCCAAGACTTTGGTATGTGGGGAAAGGGAACAGCTCCATGCCTGCCGTGCCCCCGGTTCCTTCACCAATGGCGGTGCAGAGGAAGGAAAAGTGGCGGGTGGGCTAGGGCTCTGCACCTGAATGGCCGCCTAGTGGCAGCAAGAAGCAGCAGATGCGTGGGGCTGGGGGCTTGCCCAGGCAAGGGAACTGGCGCCGCGGGAAACCAGGGGAAAGAGCCTAGCTCCGAACCAGTCCCACCGCAACTCTTCCTGGTATTGCTGAGCCTGAGGTCCCCGGAGCCGGGATTGGCTGACCCTCTCTGTTCTCCTATCCCAGGAATTTTGGGGAAAACACAAAAGAAAATGGCTTTAATGCTTTAACAGGCAAACAACTCAAACATCCCCCCTCACCAGAGTTAAAAAAACCCCAATATTCAAACTTATTACAAGCAGGTAATCCTGAAAACCATTTCCAGGCACAATAAGGACATTAAGGTCATGCGGAGTATTTGCCATGCACTCATGAACAGGAAGTCTGGCTTGGCCTACCTGATAAAATTCAATTATTAAATTACTAGCTTGGTAGACAAGGAGAATCCAGTGGATATTTTCTGCCTGGGCTTCAGGAACACTTATAACACTGTTTCCCAAGTGTCAGAAATTAATATGACAAAGTGACATTTTACTAGGAAATTTGTATATTGTTCTTTCCAAGTAGTCAAGACTTTTTTCTTGAAGTTTATGACAGAGCATGAATTAAGAAGTAAATTGAAATAAAGATTTGATGACAGTTTATTTAGGTATAATACTAATTTTATTTTTATTAATCACAATTAAATAAGGGAAAAAATAATTCCATTATATATCATATACTGACTGTCAAATTATGGGTTAGACAGTCTGAATTTTTTCAAGAAAAATCACTTAACTCTGAAAATACTTTGCTTATTCTTTTCATTTTAAAGAATTTTTCAAAACATGAAAGCAGTATGAAAATTTAAAACTCAACAAAATACGAGCATTTTTTCTCTTGGGGAAAAAAAAAAAAAAAGAAAGAAAGGAAAAGGGGAAAAGCACTTTTCAAAGTTTCTTTATCTTTCTTTCTTTTTGTTGTTCCTAAAGCAGATGTATCTGTACATCTGAACAAGATAGTTGACTGGTAAACTGATCCACATGAAAAATTAACATTTTTTGCTTTCTTTCCTGAGTTAGGTTTCAAACAATTCCCTGATCTAATGCTTAATATGACATGGCATAGCATGATAAGGGATTGAAAGAACAGCTGAAATGGAAAATAGGGATAAGAGATGTTCAAAAGAGCTGAAGCCATAATTCCACTGAATGCAAAGCCATTTTAAAAGATTCAGTTCAGTTGAGAGTTCATGCCTCAAGAGTCTTGCATTAAAAACGATTTAATAGTCTGTGTCCTGGTTTTGGCTGGGATAGAGTTAATGTTCTTTTTAGTAGCTGGTAAACCACTAGGTTTTGGATTTGGTATGAAAATAATGTAGATAACACACTGATGTTTTAGTTGTTGTTAGGTAAGGCTCACTCTAAATCAAGGACTTTCCACTTTCCCATACTCTGCCAGTGAGCAGATGCACAAGGATCTGGGGAGGAATATGGTCAGAATAGCTGGCTCGAACTGGCCAAAAAGGTATTCCATACCATAGAACATCCTGCTCATTACATAAACCATGAGAAGTTATCTGAGAGCCGCTAATCACTGCTCTGCGATGGGTTGAGTAGAGGTTGATGGGTGATGAGCAATTGTATTATACATTACTTGTGTTTCTTGTGGTTACGAAAGAGTTACAATAACATGTCATTTATATGTCTGTTCATGTATGCATGATGTGCATGAACACAGGCGTATTTTCTTAAATTTTTAACTATAAATTATACTTACATATCAAAAAAGATATTTATAAGAAAACATCTCAGGATGAGGCATAATGGGAGGTCATGAATATTCAAGGAATCTACTTAAATGGACTTGGGGATAACAAAGCTGTATAGAAGAAAAAATTGTCTTCAAGTAGTGCAGTAGTATAAATTAATGCCTGGAATAAGAAAAAAAAATAATTGTTTTCTATTTTTAGACATCTCCTCCTATTATTTTTCTTTACATTTGATAGTTGTTTACAAGTCTCATATGCAATCTGTAGTACATTTCAGTCAGGATTTTGTGTTACTACATTAATGAGATTCCTTTCATAAGCGTCTCTCTGCTGTGAAAAATTTAGTTGACTTTACTAATGATGAAACATGCATAGGCTTCTCTCATTATGCATTCTGCCCGTAGAAAGCTGACACATACAGAGTCATACAGCTGGAGTTTTACTTTCCTTAAGTCTTACATGGGCTCAGATCTTTAATCCTTAGCCAAATTTTGTATTAGATAATGTGATTCAGTATATTTTATTTTGTCTCAAAACACTATTAAAACAATCTGTTATTTAAGCAGTACAAATTATTCAAGGACTTGCATTTGCCTACACAGATATAAGAATCCTATGAAATCTAAACACTATTTTGTCTGCAAGTATGCTCTTTTTAATACAACTGCAAAGGAAATATTAAAACAAAGATTCCTCTTAAACACCTGGCATTCTGAAATTCAGGCAGAAATGAAATTTCTTCAAATTTATCTATTTTTCAGGTGATGAACTTGATTGTAGTTTTTTTATTTTGAAACATTTTTAGAAGCTAAATTTTGAACCCACTGCCAATGAGCCTCATAGTTTTATGACTATTTGAAATCTACTGTGATTAAGTTTGAAATATTATCTCAGGAATTGAAATATTCTCTAATTTAAAATGACTAGCTGAATCTTCTAAACACTTCTTTAAATTGAAAAAAAATATCATATGAAATAATTCAGCTGTTACAGGATAACCTGCAGAACACAGCAGAGACTGCACCACACACTATCAACTGAATCAGGAAAAAATGTAGAAAGAGCAATTGCATAGAGATTCTGGTGTGGAGCTAAGCATAGATCTCCAATGTCTAATCCAGAATTTTACTCTGCAGATACCAAAAATCTTTAGGTTTTACTTATGTGGCAAAACCTCCATGTGTTTCTTTCAATACAGAGTGCAATCTTCTTTATGCACTGTTATATACAATGTCTTATTTTGGCAAGGTGGTCAGGTTTTTTTATCACATAAAAAAGTTCTTTTCTCACTGAAATCAGGGATGCAAGGAGGCTCTATATGTCTCAGAATCATATTTTGGTATAATTCCTTTTTACCTCTATATTCGTGAATATACACACATACACCCAGGAGTACAAACACACACAACCACCTGGACCAGAATATTTTACTCTAAAATTTTATTTACCAACAAATTAAGATAATACCAGTGTACTCCACTAAGGTGCATTTTTATGTTTTAAATATAACTTATTAAAAATACCATGTAAGATATGTAATTATAGTGAAGACTATCAAGGTCTTAAAGGTTCTACAGACTGTGAAAGTCTGTTTGTCATACTTTTTGAAACAGGGCATTTGGTTTGATAATGTTCTCAGCCTGTTCAATATTCCTTCAAAGTAAATGGAACACAGATATTTCATTATTTTTCAAAAATTACTAGTTTTCTTAAGTGCAAGTTAATGCTACATGCATTAACATGCATAATTCTACATGCTGTAGAATTTATCACTAATTTGTTTATCCATTTTCATTACATGAGTTAGAGAATGCAGCTGCAGCATTTAGAATTACAAACAAGGGAAGTTCTAGTGCCTTTAAAATAACCATATAAAGGATTTTTATTTTTCAAAAATGTCCTTTCTGAGTCTAATTTTTTTAAAATTGTTAGAACCTTATCAAATAAGTACAGCAAATCAGCTGAAGAATATTTTTATAAAAGAATAAAGTGAAAGTAAAAGATGATGAGCAAAAGTGTTTTAAGTATATATATACCTTATAAAATAGTAGAAAAATAATACAATATTTCTATAGCATCATGGGATCATTAATATTGGAAAAGAATCCCAAGAACACCGAGTCCAACTGTTTACCCAGCACCACCATATTTACCACTGAAACATATCCCCCATGTGCCACATTCACACACCTTTAGAACACTTCCACCATATGCAGCCATCTCCATGCTGTCAAAGCCAAATTACAACTGCAGTAAATAGTGACACTTTTTAACTTTAGCAAATGATCTACATTTATCTCTATTTACTCAGTGACGCAGCAAATATTAGCCATCACACTAGCTTTTCAGTAACTAGTATTTGGTAAATACAAACAACTAAGCTGTATCTATTGTGATGGCATCTGTAACAAAGAAATCTCCTGTTTATCACAATATAAACAAATATGCAGCTAAAACTTTTAAAATGTATGAACATCTGTGTTTCTAGAATTGTAAAACAGCACCTGCATTAATATGAAAGAATTTCATTATACGCACATATGTTATAGCTTATAATTTTGTAGAGGAAGCAGAGCCCTGTGACACATAAATTAGCATTTTACAGGGGTGCATGAGCAACCTGACCATCAAAAAGGCAAAAGTGTTATACATGGGAGACAAGTAACAGACAGTTGAAAAACCTAGAACATGAGAAATGCAAGGAATACAAATACATATATCCTGACTAATACACTAGAAGGAATGCTGGCAGAAACAAAACCAGGAAAAACAGTATCAAATCACATTAAAAGTTCGAGTCTGAAGAGGAAAGATGGAAACACTGTGAGGTGTATTGCTACTTTAGTTTAGTTTAGTTTAAATGTTTAAAACTGGTCTTATCACTATCAAAACAATGCCACTATAGCAATCTCTAAGATCCTATTTATTCATAAGAGTTGAAAAATGGCAATAAATGACTTCAGTAGTAATAACTTAATAAAAGTAATAAATAACTGCTCTTAAAATGAACTACGGAAAAGAGGCAACCTAAGTAAATATCATTACAAATTTCACATTCATCTGTATATCTCCTGAATATAGCTAATCATTGAAACACATTACTTCTGAGTCTAAATTACACCAGATACCCAGTGAGTAATGGACATAAGCTGTCCTCTCAAGTCCCTCAAAACTCTGACACAGTGTACTAATTTTTATTTATATTTTTAGTACTGCAGTAAAGCATGCACAAAGTCAAACACTCTGCAGATGTATAATCAGAAACAAAGCAAGTCTGGCATTTTAGCACAGTCAGTGTAACCAGCTGGATTTAGACAGGAGATCTAATTCCTTTTTATTTATTTACACCAGCTCCCAGAAGACTTTGCTCTAAATATAAATTAAAAACTTTGTCCCTATCTCTTTCTCTATCATATGACACTATTGACTCAGTTTCTACTATTACTATTAGTAATACCAGTACTTTCACAAAAGAACATGATAGTTGCTGTTCCTTCTTTCACTCATGAGCCTTATGATTGCTAATGTCAATGAGCCTTAAACATGCATTATGTCTGAGCCTTGAATATATGTAATATAGTAAAATCATATTCTTGCAATGATCTTTCTAACTTGGAACTTCTATGAGCTTAACATTATTTAGCTCATCCACAAGATTGACATAATTTGAACACAAAGAATATCAATGGCACAAAGAAAAGCAATGACAAATAGTCCAGCTACTCATCCAGCTATACAGCATTAAGTTTTGTAGTAAGGTCCTATGGAGACTGTAAATCAATGTTATTAGATACTGAAGAAGTCAGAATCAGTATTTTTCACCATTCCTTTTCCTTGAAAATAGTCACAGCATAGGTGGAAGGTTCCATAAAGTGTTTGGTGCACAGGTCAGACCTCCAGCAAGTCACAGTTCTTTCTCTAAAATACAGCATAGATTCTAATTCTCAGTATGTTTCCAAATAGCAAGCCTTAAAAAAATAAATTATTCCATTTAGTAAAGACAAAAATAAGCTTACAGCAGAGTTTTTAGATTTCTCCTACACTCCTGTAACATTTCTCAGAAAATACTACAATTTCCTGGAAGTAGGCTAAGGTATTGTTTCAGAACATGATTTTAGTTTTACAATCAGTAAAGTATTTCCAAATTCCTCTATAAAAAACCTTCGCAAAACCACCAAATTTCTTGTTCCAAGAGCAGTCATATTTCATATACCACACTGACTGTGCATAGTATTCTTTAAAGAGTAATACCAGTACTGTGATTGAACTGATGAACAGAAGTACTGAAGGGAAAATAATCAAGTAAAGTGTTTTATTTCTCTAATAAAATTTTTATAAAAGAAGAACTATTCTCTTTTCACCAAGAAAAGCCTTTTCTTTCAACAGAAATGGAAAATTCCCTTTTGAAGTCCATTAACAGAAGCAAAGAAGGCGAACTACATAATATGTCTGAAAAAGGAAGAATTTAATTCAAAAGTGCTTTTAACCAAAAGCCATTGCATTAAACCAGGGCATAAAAAACCCCACCAAATAAATAAGCAAACAAAAAGTCCTCAGTTCTATCTCTTAATAACTGGAGTATTTTTATGTGCACATGCTGGGGGAAAATATCTGGATTCCAATTCCATGCTTAATGCACATTCAAAAATGTCATGCAAAACATACTAACTTGAAACGGATAACAATAGAAACTCACAAGACTTTCAATATTGCATTTGTACCACATATCATTTAACAAATAAAACATATGGCTGCAAATCCTTTGCGAGAGAAATAACTGATACTAGCTAAGGAACCTAATCTCTTGGCTATTGGATAAACTACCACAAAGACAAACAAACAAACAAACAAAAAACAAGTACTGTCCTAGCATAAGGAATTTTAACCTGAACTAGACTGGTAAAAAGTATTCAAATCTGTTTTGTCTATCACCTGTTTGTCTCCTGACTTCTCAGAGATGTCTGATGACATTGACTGCAGTAGTTTCACCTCCTATGAGACAGTCTCTTTGGTTTCCTAGCCCAACTTAACTCTGAACTATATGTTTTCATTCCTTCTGGTGGTACTCAGTCAACAGGTTTTCCAGACTGTGAGTATTGGTGACCTGATACTTACTATTACCCTGTTTTATGCTGGCAAAATGAAAAACTAATTAAACTTAACAATTTGTAGTACAAATTCAATGCTAAGGTGCTTTTTTTATTTAATTGCCCTTTAAGTGCATGAAAATATCAGTTTCAACACTTGGAAATCTTTCAATTTTTTTACCTCATTTTAGGTGAAACAAAAATTTCAGATGATTTGGAAGAATTGACATAATTCACAAGTGCTTTTGATCACTACTCATAATCTTTTAGTGACTAAAGTTATCTAAGAAACAAAACCAAACCAAACCAAAAATAAGCCAACTACTGTTAAATGATTTTAAGTTCCATTATTCAAACACTGAATACTTTTATTGAATACTTATTTATTTTGTTGTAGGTCAGTCTTAAAAAACTGTATACATACTCTTTCAATCAAAAGAGGTTTCATGGACTGTAAGAATTTATTCTACATCAGTGTTCAGCCTGTAAATCATGGCTGCAATACTAATTTCTACATGAGTTTACCTGTTTTCCTTATTTGCTTGGGAAAGTCACTGTAGTAAAATGTTGAGCTGCTGTCTCTGTCATAGTGCTTCATTACAGCTTTTACATACTGCAAATTATTAAATAAATCAAACAAAGCTGTGAAGTAGGTGGGCATGTTGAACTTATATCTATTTGGAACCAAAGCAATTCAGTGTTATAACAGTGACAATTACATATAAAATTATATGCACTTAGGCAATTTACTTAAATGGGAACTCTTAACACAGCAATTTGTGAACTAGAGCATTATGGATGTCTTTTTTGGTTTCTATTTGAGAAAATTATTTCAAAAAATCTATTGTGTCAGGAATGTTCTTAAGAAGATAATTATTGTAAAAATTGCTTGATATAATTACATTAAGATATGAGGGTATGAGACTAAAGATGCATATGCAAAAAAATAAAATTCTTTGTTTGTATAAAATATCTCAGAAATATAGACATACAGGGAGTTTGGAAGCACAAGAAAGCATATCTGCAGACAGTCAGATATACAGCTGGAATATCAACTCAGACTAAAGTCTTGACAAAAAAAAACCTTGATAAATTTTTTTGAGAATTATGTGGTTTTATGTGAGATGTATTGTCTTGAATTTGTGCAGCATCTTTCACTAGAGTTTTTAACATTTCTTCAATAAATTTGTGTTCCTCATAGTTTTCTGTTTCAGCATTCACTGGGATTTAAGTGGTACTTTAGATATACTGCAGGGGAAATAAACCAAAAATCAAAGTAATAAAAATAAGAAAATAAGAACTCCACCCTCCCCAAAACAAACCAAACCAAAACACACATCAAAATTGAGTTTCTTCATTTGTCTTTGGACAGATTACTCAAAGGTATAAGGCAGTTTGAATCATCATGATCAAGGGGAGGAAAATGTTTGAAACTGGTATTCCACACAAAACAAAAGAAGGGATAGATAGCCTCTCTCCTAACAAAACAACTACTATAATAAATTTGTGAAAAGTGAGAAAGAAATGGTTATATTTTCTAATAAAAAAATAAATGACAATCTGAAATTTTCATCTAAATTGTACAACCTTCTGCCTTAGCATGATTTTTCATCTACAACAAATTCCAAGTTTATACTGCCATTTCAGAGCCTTTTTTGTTTTTCTTTTTGCTTTGGTTTGGGCTTTTCTCCCTTAGGGACATTTCATGTGCCATTTGGTGACAGTCTTACTTTTTTCCTTCTGTTTTAAGTTCTTTCTCAGTAAGGAAAATGAATCTTAAATATATAATTTCAATTTTTTAAGTCAGTTCCAGTAGACTTTTAAAAATGCATGATTCTCAGTTCCTGAATATTTGGGACTGTTAATAATTAGGATTACTCCATGAGTACTTAGCACTGCACTTCGTATTAATATAATTAATTTTGTTTCTATTCAACTCTATGAGAAAATATCATTACCTTTTCCTTCTCTATAAAATATCTAGATATGTTTCACTAGCAGATTTTCTTAGAACATTGCTTTTCTTTTTTTTTTTTTGATTCTTTTTTTTTTTTTTTTTTTTTTTTTTGGGGGGGGGGGGAGGGGTTGTGATTATGTAACGAAGACTGATGAAAACATTCAAATAAATTATTCCCGTGTATTTCCATAGCTGCCTGAATATCCTTTTCCCACTGGGAACCTACAGAGTGGCATTCTTTCTGCAATAATTTCTACCCAAAAATCAATCTGATTAGTCTGAAGGAAATTAGATATTGACTAAAATGCAAAAACTGCTTCCTACATGAAAAAATATCGCTGGTCTTCATATGTGTATGACATTTTATTCATTCTCTTCCTGTGCTAAGTCAAATAGCTCTTTTTTTTTTCTGGATTTATGAAACTGTTCCCAGGAGGCAGTTTAATTAAAACTGTTTTGTTAAAATATATTTTCTCTCTAAAATAATGAATATTGAATACTGAAAATATTAGGCATTATTAATTTGGTTGCCATTATATTTCTACTAAATTTGTGAGTCCACTGCATTTTTTTCCTGTTTTTCTTACAAACTGAATTGTGTCATGAAAAATGCCACTTTGCAGAAGCCACATTTCTTCAATTTTGACAGTTTTACAGTTACCTTGTCTTCATTTTATTGTTTCCTCTTCTTCATGGCTATATTATTTGCAATTGCAATTATCTACACATTTGAAAAAAAAAGAAAAACTAGGGGGAAAAAATAGTTACATTTGTATTTCAGTAGTTTGTGGTCTGATTTAAAGTCTTCCTCCAAGGGCCAACATACCACAAGGCAGTAATTTCTCCCTCTTTCTTTCTATCTGCTTTTAGTGAAATATTTATTAGGAACAAATGTCTCTTTCAACACAAGCACACAGATTCACGAAAAGTCCTATTTTAAGCTCATGAATGTCAAAATTATGTTTTCAGTTTAAAATGATATACTAAGCAGAATTGCCTTTCTTATATTTTCTGAGTTATTTTTTTCAGATTTATAAAGATGTCGCAAAAAATGTGCAGTTTTATTTTGTTGACAATAAATAATTTTGTCATTAGCCAGAGAAAATATGAGAGAATAATATTAAATAATTTCAAATTTTTCACTGTTCTGGTATGCTAGCACAGCACTTGGGATGTCCATAGCAGTACATATGAAGTATAGCTAAAGGGTTCATAAATTCTATAATGATATCTACAGCTGCTTTTGAATGTTCAATTTCTTTCTGAAAACAAAGACCATATATATTATATGAGCAATCCTTGGAAATTCAAATCTCTAATGAAAAAAAGCTAAATTATACAAAAAAGCAGTTCTTGGTAAATGCATTTATTTAATAAAGAAAAAACCCTTACACATTTGCAACTAAAATAAAATAAAATTAGAGTATAAGGCTCCTATGTTGACCTTTTTATGGTCACAGAAGGGAAGAGTTTTCAACTCTCTTATCATTGGTAAACTGTAGATGCTATTTTCATTTCATTGGGTTATCAACCAACAACTCACTAATAGGGTGTAATTTATAATTCATGTTCTGCTGTCCGACTAGTGGAAAAGGTTCATCCTGTCATTTTGCTGGTTCAGGATTACTGTTAAACTACAATGCTGTCTATCATCAGGAGTTTCTGCTTTCCCTTGGACAATTTTTCATTGACAGAATAATCTTGGTACTAATTTTTCCCAATGTAGTTTTGTGTTCTATTATTCAGGATGGCACACATGTTAGAGGGCAAGTTGAAAATTGTTATATATAGAACAAAATCCTCTTTTTATATGTTTGTGTATGTAGGACAGAGAGAACATTCACAGTCACTATTTTAGTAGCCTAAACTAGAGTCTTAGTCTTTCTAAATCCTCTCTACAGAGCCACTGTCGTTAAACCAGGTAGGAAGCACTATCAGAATAAAGCAAAAAAAAAGAGCAATCAAACAAACATATAGAAAAAATAGGTTATAAAGACATACATTGTAAGAAAGGAAGGCTATTGGGTAATAGCCATGGACTGGATAGGACACCTGGACCAGCAGTTGAGGCACCGGGAAAGGCAGGCTCTGGTTAAGCAACCACTCAGATAATCTACCTGCAGATATTCAGGAGTCTATTTAAGCTTTTAGAAGAGGTGAATGTTTCCTGTCTTCATTAATTACATAAGGCAACTACAGAAAATATGACATTTTTTGAATACATCAAACACATGGGGGGGGAGGGGGGGGGGAAATGTCATTAACCTGATTAAAATAAAAATATAGGAAATGGTACCAGCCCTCATATTTCTGTGATCTGCCTGAGTAGAAGGACCCAGTCACTTGAAAAAAAAAACAAAAACCAATGTTTTAGCCTCATGATTACAGATGATTATATTTCATAGGAAGGGACAGATTTTCACAAGAATAGGCATCTGTTTAGATGCTGGAAATTTATGAGATCACTGTACTTTTTGTGAAAAAAGTTGAAAATAATAAACCTCCTAGGAGTTCAGTAAGATTTTCATAACGAGATTGTCATTGTTTCATATAAGAAAATCTCCAAAGTTTTGCTGTAAAACCAGATGAGGGGTTGGGCTTTTATTATAATTATTATTTGCTTGGAACCTACTTCACAGGGGATCAAGTACTTCTGGTAATGATCACCTAGTAAGAGCAATGGAAAATTCTGTAATAAATTACAGTTTAGTAACTGATGTTCTATCAGAGTAGTATGCTGAAAAATACCCCAGAATATTCTCTCAATGCATAATTAATTAATTGTTTTCTATATCACTTAGCAAGCTTTTGCAACACTGTCCAAAATTTCCCAAAGTTATTCAGGAATTTATAATTTTATTTTTGAGTAATAGTCACTAAAAATAAAATCACATGTGTTTGTATTTTCCTCATTTCCTTCCCTGTCTTTCATCCTGTTTAGGGGTTCTTAATTTGGTTTGGTTTGTTTGGGGGTTTTTTCGTTTTGTTTTTTTTTTGTTGTTGTTGGATTGGTTTTTCTTGGGCTTTTTCAGGTTTTTTGTGATGAAATCAGTCAGCTGCACCATGTCTGGCTGTATCCTGCACTAACAATGAAAACCCACACAGAAGCTCACTTACGCAAGGGCAAAAGTGGGAAAACTCATGGGTTGAGATAAAAACAGTTTAAAAAATTGTGATAAAATCATAATTATCATCATCATCATCTTTTTAATGAAAAAGAAAATAACAAAGAGAGAGAAATAAAATCAAAGAAAGACAAGTGATGCAAGAGAAGAAAATTGCTCACCATCAACCAAGCAATGCCCAGTCAGACCCTGTGACACCCATGGCCAACTTTCCCCAGTTTATGTGCCATACAGTATGCGATATCCCTATGGTCACTTGGGGTCATCTGTCTCAGCCATATTCCCTCCCATATTCTTGTGCACTCCTATCTGGTAGGATGGGATGAGAGTCAGAAAAGGCCATAACATTGTGCAAGCACTTCTCAGAAATGGCTAATACAGCCCTGAGTTAACAATTTTTCAACACAAATTCAAAACATAGCCCCATAGTGGTTGCTGTGAAGAAAATTAACTCTACCCCAGCCAAACCCAGCACACATCCTGAGGCTGGAAAATAACATTGTGAACACAAAACCATGAATATACTAACAAGAATTAAAATACTTTAGCTTGGAGAAAAATTACTTATGTACTCTTACATAAATGCTGTACTGAATATTATTGTAGATAGATAAAGCACTGTTTTGCATAAAACTTTGAAAAACAGTGGAAAATACACAGCTACTCTGTGAGGTAGAGTCAGTTTAATTCTACTAGTGCTTAATTTTGTTTTTTTTAACAAATAGTGAAATAATTCAGGAAAAATTGGAAGTGATAACAATGACATATGTGTGTAGTATTTATAAGAAAGAGTTTTCTGCTTTTCACCTTTTCTCGACAGAAAAATATTCATTCCACAATTGAAAATTCAAAGATGAGACATGTCCATATCACTGAAATGAGATACTGTGAAGTCTTGCTTCTGAAAGGAAGAATTCTTCAGGAAGGAAGCCTCATCCTCTGCAAAATCTCTCTTCAGTCAAACTTCCATTTCTGAGAATGTTTTAGTAACTTTTATGGTGTTCTTTGTTTGCACCATAACTACTGACTTTGAAGTGAAAATTCAAATTGCGTGCACATTTCTTGTATGTATAGTCAACCAGAATTTAAATAAAATACTTACAGAGTTAAGATCATAATTGGTGTTCATCTCAGAGAAGTATGTAGTAAAGATCAAATTAATCTAGTAGTCACTGTATAACTAACTTTTAGGGTCAACTAAAGCTGGAGGAAGATATTGTTCAGTTTAAAACTAAGCTGAGAACCAGTGAGATGGATCTCTGCACTGTAGGTAGCCAGCTGATGTATGCTGACTCTGCTCTAAAGCTTTAATGGATATATCATACACTGTAGGAAGAGATATGTTTCAAATGTCCATGGAATTTTTCATACAATATTGACTTGAGCTTTAGTGTCAATTTGTCACAATATAAGTGAGCTCATGAAAAATCAGCAAATCTTAAACCTGTCCATGATGTGCTTTAGGTTTTTTGCTTCATTAGAAGATGTAGATTCTCTACATCCAGGAAAAATTTGCTGCTATGAAAAAGATTGGTTTTGTCACTGAAGATAAGTAGTCTATTTGGCTTTTAGATCAGTTCTTCATTCCATTTCAAAGTGACAACATTTATATATAACATAGAATGATGAACTTTTGCTAAGCAAATGTGAAGATGTTGTATTTTTCTCCAAAGTTTCTAAACAAATATTTGTGATATTAGTTATTCAGATTTGCTTATTTATGTGATCTTGTCTGTGTAACTCTGCATTTCTGTTTGAGAAATGAGTGTTTGCCAGGAAATGTAGATGTTTCTCTAATAGACATATTTCATATAGTAAGAGTTCTTCTACTTAGGTTGCCTTACCTTTTTTTTTTTTTCTGTCTCAGATAGATTTCTCAGATGAGTCTTATTTAACTTTTGATCTTTAATCCTAAACTAAACAGCTATAATCATAATGTTGAGAATTTTAAAAGCGCTAAACTAGATTTTATTTAAAATAAACGCACACACTTTTCCATGGAAAGCACTTCTTTAAACTGTGCAAGGTGTTTTAAACTACCTTCTTTCCCCAGAAAACATGAAAAAGAAAAAGAAAAAGAAAAAGAAAAAGAAAAAGAAAAAGAAAAAGAAAAAGAAAAAGAAAAAGAAAAAGAAAAAGAAAAAGAAAAAGAAAAAGAAAAAGAAAAAGAAAAAGAAAAAGAAAAAGAAAAAGAAAAAGAAAAAGAAAAAGAAAAAGAAAAAGAAAAAGAAAAAGAAAAAGAAAAAGAAAAAGAAAAAGAAAAAGAAAAAGAAAAAGAAAAAGAAAAAGAAAAAGAAAAAGAAAAAGAAAAAGAAAAAGAAAAAGAAAAAGAAAAAGAAAAAGAAAAAGAAAAAGAAAAAGAAAAAGAAAAAGAAAAAGAAAAAGAAAAAGAAAAAGAAAAAGAAAAAGAAAAAGAAAAAGAAAAAGAAAAAGAAAAAGAAAAAGAAAAAGAAAAAGAAAAAGAAAAAGAAAAAGAAAAAGAAAAAGAAAAAGAAAAAGAAAAAGAAAAAGAAAAAGAAAAAGAAAAAGAAAAAGAAAAAGAAAAAGAAAAAGAAAAAGAAAAAGAAAAAGAAAAAGAAAAAGAAAAAGAAAAAGAAAAAGAAAAAGAAAAAGAAAAAGAAAAAGAAAAAGAAAAAGAAAAAGAAAAAGAAAAAGAAAAAGAAAAAGAAAAAGAAAAAGAAAAAGAAAAAGAAAAAGAAAAAGAAAAAGAAAAAGAAAAAGAAAAAGAAAAAGAAAAAGAAAANAGAAAGAAAGAAAGAAAGAAAGAAAGAAAGAAAGAAAGAAAGAAAGAAAGAAAGAAAGAAAGAAAGAAAGAAAGAAAGAAAGAAAGAAAGAAAGAAAGAAAGAAAGAAAGAAAGAAAGAAAGAAAGAAAAAGAACAGAGGGCTAAACATGAGATTAATATCTTCCAAAGCTAGAAATAATATCTAGGGTTTTTTATTTTAGCAGCCATCAATGTTTGAACATTCGGGCATACTCTTTTTGAAAGATTGTGTACATGTTATATATATATGTTCACCCTATATAATGCGATCTAATATGTGTTCGCACACAAATATTCAAGTACAAAAAATTAATGAAACATTATCTAAGTATTTATATTCTACATATTATCTAGTTTCCTATGTATTCAAAGAAAACCAATTCTGTCAATAAGTTACAGGAACAAAGAAAAGATAGAAAAAAGATGCTGGGTAGACAATTTACAGATAGTCTATGAGTTCTCTGTATGAGAACACAGTACTTATATATTTTTAAAAATATATCTTTATAGAGATATATCAACCAGAACTCTAAATAACACTAAGGATACCAGCAAACTTTAACTGCCTTCACTGCAACAAGCCAGGTGCAAACTTAAAATATGTTCTGGCTCTTCCTACCTTTTTGAATCACTCTCTGGGTCTCAGATGCTTATCTTGTACTTCAGATGCCTAAGAGCATTTTTGGATCTTGCTACTAGTATTTATTGCTTTCAATGGCACTTAAATGCTGTGGTGATTTTAAAAATCCCATTCATCTTCTATCTGTATTTTTAGGAAGCTTTTGCTTTTCAAACCCATCACGCAGCAAAAAATCTGAACGTGGATTAGCTGAATCACAGGCTGGTGAATCTAATCAATGATGTGGCCTTCCTCACTAATCATGCATCTGCTAGTGTACATACAGTTAAATAAAAGTCTATTGCAAATGTCTGAGTCAGTACATACACTTACTTTCATACAGGCCAATGAACCAAAAGGTCAGTTGATGAAAGCAACTATTTTACAGTATATATCTCATTTTCACTTACAGATACCTTAATTTCTTTTTGATGTATAAAATTTTCCTTTTTGTATTTTTCCCATGGAATCTAGAATGTATGGAAATAGAGCATGCAGTTTTACGTTAGTGCAAAGGTACTGCTACTTTTAGGAAAATGTATTTAAAACACTCACATTAGGGTAAAAACCTTTTATGATGAAAAAATTATTATTTGCTGTACAGCTACTAATAACTAAAACAACAACAAGAGGGGTTTTTCTGTTAAAAAAATCCTTTTCTAGACATGTTGAAGTCACATGTGAAATACTCATCTTTTAGATACAATGGTCCAAATCAAAAGCCAAAAAAAACACAGAAATCTCATAGAAGTGTGTTCCTATAAGGATGATACAGGATATCCTTGTCAGAAAATTACTTCAGCTGTACTGCATTTGAATAGAAAAGGAAACAAGAAAACATTTATACACAAAACATATAAGAACACTATGTACCGTATGAAATCTTGAAATCATAGTTTTCCATTAAAATTAGATTGCAAATGTTTATCTAATAGAAAAAATATTTGGAAGGAAAAAAAGCACTTTTAAATACTTGTGAAAATACCTATTTGGATGGAATTATTTCACATAAGAGAAAGGGGGTTTTACATTTTGTCTTTAAAATAATTTTGGTATTATTACTTAAGAATCATTATTTTCTAAATACAACTAATAAAATTGGAAAGACTGTAGTCCACTGTCTTCAAATACTTCTGCTACCGTTTTTAACATGATATACCACATCTAAAGAAATCTTGGAATATCTATGAACCTTTACCTAGTATTCTGTTCTTTTTTCTTTCTGAAACAAAGCGTAAAAGATAACTAGAAATCTTACTGGCCTGTCAAAAATTTTGTTGAAATTTTCATTATTAACCTACTCTGAGTTGCATGATCTGAAGACAATCAGTATAAAATGTAAGACTTTTTTTCTTCATTTGGGAAGTCACCAGATTGAAGCTACTGTTAGGTAACTTTATTCTAGTTTGCTTTACAATATCATTATCTTTTTTATTTTCACCTATTTACCTTTCTGCTTACTAAATGGGAAAAACTACATTTCTTAAGAAACAAAGATAATAGACACATAATTATAAAATGAAAATAGAAATACGAAACAAAAGTAAGTAAATTACTTCAGAACAATGAGTTATGGTGCTGCTGGCATCATACATTTAAGCAGCTGCTTAAATGTTTTAGTAAGTTTTTGAAAATATTTCTTTCGCATGAAAGGAAAATAACGAGAAAGATACTGAGATAAAATTGTACAGAATTGCTGACTTTGAATGGATTCTATTCCTGTTATTTCTTCCACAAGTCATGGCCATTTGCTAGTATCATTATCTCAGAGGTAAAACTAATTTGATTTTTCTAGTATAACTTACTTTTGTAGCTTGCAGTATGCCATGCTCCTGGACGTATGTGCAAGTAGGTTGTAGATATGTGTGCTCCAGCTTTACACAGACTTATGACATTACCTGTAAGCTGCTAATGCTCACACCAGTGAGAAAGCACACCATCATGCCAGTTACATCTCAAGGTCTCTACATACTCATCCCCATGCCATCACTCAAGGAGTGCAGACTTTTCACAGTGTCTGATGGACGGGCTGGTCTGTCCAGCCAGCCTTGGCAGAGGACATGATGCCCTGGGGAGAGTGGCAGCACCAAAGATGTTCTTTCCTCTTTGACTCTGTTAAGTCATCTTGAAATCTTAAAGTGGAATGGAAATCTTTCAGGATTCAGAATGTCAGGCATCAAAACCCCTAACAGTACAGCAATTGAAACACAATTTTCATTGCTTTTGCTGCTGTAGAGAGGCAAGTAAGACTTTATTTACACATGTGCAAGAAAAATAAAGTATGCACACATCATTTGAATAAAATGCTACTAATTTTGCTTTGCCACTTTTTTGACATTCAGCTCATTTCTACCTTGATCCTGAACTAAATCCACCCACCTTAGTTCTTCGGTGACTCTGTTTTGCAGCATAATGTTCTTGACTAGTTAAGGTAGAAGCAGTAATAGGTTTCTTGTGGTCCTCACTTATTCTAGAGCTTCACAGTTTCTATGACAAAACATAGCCAGATAATCACCAGTCTCCAGATCCTCAATCATATTTTCAAGCCAAGTGGTCTCTTTTCTATACTAACTGCAGCCAGTGCATCATAAACAAACACTGAGAGGTGAGTCTCCTGAAAAAAAAACTAATCAGGTCTGATCAGATGGTCACTATTAGTGAATAAGATTTTTTTCACATACTACTGCCATAGCTACAGAATGTGCTATCTTACAAACTTTGAATGTTTGTAAGGCTAGGTGGATTTGTTAAATGTTTTCCTTTTAATCAGGTACTAAAATTAATTAAAATGATGCTTTTTTTTGTCTTCTTGCCTTCCTTTATTTTATCTTCTTCAACTGTGAGGGCTTTCATTGTCGTCATATGAAATGTTTGCATAGCTGGATACTTGTGGGCGAAATGTCAGCAGATAACTGTAATTTCTTTTATAATTCATTCTTAATATAGTAAGTATGTTAAAATGATTTTTTTAAAAAAGAACAATTTGCAAGGGTTTTTTTTTGTCATTTTTCAACCTTCCTATATAGGTATTCAAATCCCTTTAAGTTAATTTAAGGTCAAAGGATGAAAATATGAAAAACCAGAGCTGTCATAAACTCATACATATATATTGGAAATAATCCTGTTCTTATGAAAAAGTGGTATAAAAATGGTGGGTAATCACATCCCCATTGTTGTCCTCTTCAATGTAATTACAGATAAAAGGCAATGGATGCTATTTCAGTTCTGGTAGCTTTGTCCCTTATTTAATTTAATGTAGCCTACTGTGAGATACTGGATTAGATCTCACTGAATTTTACAGTTATTGGGTCAGAACAAACTGCGTGTGTGTTGGGATCGGGTGAGATCAGAATCCACATGGTCAGGCCTGCACCCTCCCGGCATCACAGAAGCCACATGTCCAGGTGCTTGAAGACCATATGGGGCATGTGTCAATCAAAAGGCCTGGCTGGTAGCCCATCCACACCATGAGTCCTGAAAGTCCTGACCCAGCCTCTGGCTGGCTACACTGCCTCTCACTCTGGCCTGGGGCTACTGAATGGTCACTGAAACAGAGGTCCCACCTGGGGATGCATGGCCATGCTGACCAGACCGCATAAATGTGGAAGCACGTGGCTTCACTTGCTCTTTCTTTTCTCTGGCTGTCATCATGTAAAGTCCCGTTCAGTAGGACCCTTGGAGGCAACTATATTTCTCTTATTGTTATATCTTTCTTTTCTTCTTTTTCTATCCTTCTCTCTTCCTTTATTAATTTTGCTTCTCTTAATCTCTTTTCTTTTTTCACTCTTTCTTAATCTCTTTTGGGTAACTTAAAACTGATGGGTTCCATTTTACTAAACAAGTGTGAGTTGCTTTGGCCTGGATATTTTTGGTGAAATGCTTCTGCCTTGATTGTATGTTATCCTTGTGAAACTTTTGCCAAAATGTTTTATTTTCCCATTAAAAGAAATTTTCTTGGGAAAATATGTGCAACATTCTGTCTTTATGTGACCTCAAGATATTAAAGAATTAAAAGGCTTTTCAAAAGTTTGGTGGGCAGACTTTAAAGCCTTAATTTTATTTTTTAAAAGTAATACTCACAGTTAAGCTTGTGACTTTGAGACTGGGGTCTTAGACCTACACCAAGCTATGTTTTTGAGAAGAAGCTTGTTTTCTATTAATTTGTCATATATCTCCACTACTCATGCCCTCTCCCAATCTTCAGGTAGCTGGGCACAGAGATCTGCTCTGAACACGTAAAACAGTTATGAAAAT
Organism: Serilophus lunatus; assembly: GCA_013399895.1. Lineage (NCBI taxonomy): Eukaryota > Metazoa > Chordata > Aves > Passeriformes > Eurylaimidae > Serilophus > Serilophus lunatus. The sequence continues at coordinate 112,040 of VXBA01005105.1, forward strand.
ATTACATGTTGATGTGGGGTTATTTTTTTTTTGGGGGGGGGGGAGGTGAAGTTAGTGATTTTATTGAGTATCCACCTGGGTGATGGATAACTTTAACTTATGATCACAGTCAAGACTGATGTCTTGTTTTTATCTTCATGGCAGTATGTATTTGATTAAAAACCTAAAAATAGATTGCAACCTTTCCATGTTCAGATGATATTCTAAGTGCTACATATAGTAATGCCATTGTGGTGTGATCAAGATATATAATATTTTTGTGTCTATCCAATCAATAGTTTCTATGACTGCAACCAAAAACTTGCTAGATTTTTGTCTTCTATACAATAGAAAATCAAAAAGAATTTGTAAAAAACAACTTTGCATGGGTGAACATGGGGTTTTTTTCTACATGGTAAAGTCATAAATTATATTTGAAGAAGAAATCAGCAGATTTCCAAACAGCTTTTATGTGATGAGATCTTCACGCAGTAAAACTGCCTGATTCAAAATAGGATTTGAAAAGTATTGTTGTTACTTTTGTAGTATGGTTCACAAACTAAGTGAAAGGAGAGTATTTCTATTCATAACTCCAATTTGTATTGAAAATAATATAAGACTTTTATTTTTTTTTCTTTTTTGTCATTTTCTCAGAATCCTGATATATTCATGGCCTAAGACTTTACAGAGGATATTCAGTAGGAGAAAAAATGGTAATATTAAATAATTATATAAAGAACTCTATCAATGGAAATCTCTCCAAGATTTTGTGCAAGGTTAGGGAAAAACATTTCATTTCTGTAAGTGCATCTAGGTCATATGTTTTGTTTATCCCTAAGGTCAAAGTTAAACATATTCACAATCAAGAGAGACAACACCTAAATATAATAACTTGGAAAAGATGTAAGATAATTTTAAGGGGCAAGTCCAGAGGAAGGGCATGAATTTGATGAGAGGGGTAGAACATCTTTCCTATGAAGATGGGCTGAGAGTTGTTCAGCTTGAAGAAGAAAAGAGTCCAGTGAGACCTTATAGCAGCCTTCCAGTACCTAAATGTGACCTCCAAGAAAGCTGGAGAGGGACTTTTGACAAGGACATGTAATAATAGGAGAAGAGAAAATGGCCTTAAAATTAAAGGAGGTTGGCCACTCTTATATGGAAGGAAGCACCCAAGATTCATAGATGCCTACAGCTGAAAAACAACACCAAAAGCCAAAACAGACAAAAAACACAAACAAACAAAAAACACAAAACAAACAAACAAACTCACAAAGTTTTATTAGCAAACTGCACACTTGGCATGGAAACTTTTGTTTTGCCCTCTCTAATAATGAGAGAAAGAAAAGAATAAAAGGAAAGAAGGAAGGAGAGACTGAAAGAGAGATCAGATAGGAAAGGAAAGAAGATCGCCAGTCATAGGTCCAGTGTTAATACAGCTGGCAGGGTGTCCTGGGGCCATCCCCCATACTTTTGTGGAGATACCTTTTTATAGGTAAGTCTTCCCCACCCTTGGCAGAGATTTCTTACTCTTCACATAAAAGAATTAGTGTGCACAGTCTGTTTTTCTGGACCTTTCTGGAAATGATATGGGGGGCTTTGAGTGTGTTTTGGCAGTCTTGATCCCCCTGTATTGGTTCTGCCTGCTCCTTGATCCCATTCCTAAATTTCTGCTGTTCTGTATTAGCCAGTTTTCATGGACCAGAACAGGGAAGGTTCCCTCAGAAAAGTGCTGCCCTGCCTACTCAGTTACATCCTGTTGTAACTTACCCAGGAATGGCCATCAATATTTGATGCATGGCAACACAGCAACTCCATACTGTCCAGATTTCTACCGACGGCAAACAAATCGTGGTTGCCCAGTCCCTAGGAGTGTTGAAGGCCAGATTGGATGGGACTTTGAGCAACCTGGTCTAGTGGAAGATGTCCGTGCCCATGGCAGGGGAGTTTAAGTGATCTCTAAGGTCCCTTCCAACTCAACCTTTCTATAATTCTATGAATGTTTTAAGAGATATTAAGGCAGATATCTTAAGTGGCTTATGAAGATTCATAAGGGAGAAAATGATTGAGACCTCAGTGGTGACGTTCACCTGGGATGCATTAATTATAGATTTCCTGTCATTCAGGATTAATGTACATCTACTCGTAATATTAAAAAGCAGCATATTGAACAAAGACAGAAAAAAGTGTATTCCTATGCTGAAGAAGGGGCAGCATAAGGCATAGCAGAACCTTACTCTGCCTGTATTAGTTGCATTATTTTCCTTCCTCTAGCAAGGTATAACATACTGTCTTTTTTTAAGGTACTATGAGATAGATAATAGAAAAAGACAAAGACTACTTAGCCATTTCCAATAATGAAAGAAAAAGCAAAGGTTCATTTGATAGAAATGTTCTTTTCCTGTTTTTACTTACTACCTAGGTGAAGCAACTAGCATGTCACCATAAGTAGTACCTTATGTCTCACTTAATGAAGCAGACAGATAAAAACCAAACCAAACTTTGGCATATAACAAGGTAGATATTCATTCTGTCCATTCTGCATCTCCATCTTTATTTGCTATCTTTTTTTTTTTTCAGAGTCTGGCTTCCTGAAAGATATTTCAGTAAAAAGAATTAAAATATGAACAGTTTTTCTCTCTGTCTGTGACATAGCCTCTTAAACTGACAAAAGCTAACATGTCTGTGGGAAAAGAATGCTCTTAATAAATTAAAATTTGTGCCTGCAGGTCAGAGGGACTCTTTCTCTCCCTGTACAAAATACAAGAATGATACAATGACTTTTCTCTGTGGGGCTTCTCTAACAACATTTCTAATGAAGAACAATATATTATATATCTGTAACAAAACACTAAACTGATTGCAGGTCTCAAACGTTTTTCCAAAAGTGTGATATTCACATGGCATGATACACTACAGATATTGAAACCACCCACTTTAAGTTTTTGTGCAATTAAATTTTAATAGATTAGATGTCATTCATGAATTATCTTCTGCTCTTCTCTGGTAATTCATCTAATTGGCCTCAGTGATCAACTCTGAGGTTTCTCATCTCCAGTGAATTTGTTCTGCCCAGGAGCGGAGTTTGCAAAAGGTATATCAATTCTGAACACTTTCCTCCAGTCACTCCAGGTTCTCAAGTAATTACAGGACTAGACAGGCATTTCAGGAAAAGACACCAAAAAACCTCATCATCCAGACAATTTTAAAAATATTACTTCTTTAAAGTTGCTAATTAATTTCTACCTACTCATGAATGAATGTCTTTAAATTTTTTTCTCACCAGATTATTTTTCATCAAGTGATGTCCACAGCTAAAAGAATATAACCAGCTATAATATTGAAGTTTGCATATGCTATTTATAATTGAAAACAGTGGATATACAGAGTTAACAGCAATAGTATATGACAATATTGCTAAAAGTATGGGTCAGTAGCACGTGAAAATCATACTAGTTTTTCAGTGGGATTTCTTTTTAAAATACTATTTTAAAAAGAGCAATATTAGGAAGAAAAAACTCTTGAAAGTGAAAGGCATATGAATTGACAGAGAGAGCAAAATAATAATATAGAAAAACTTTTTCCTTTACCATTATTTTTATGGTATTGTAGATGTATGTGCATGGGTGGGTAAGGATATATAGGTACAACTGGGTAGATTTTACAGGGTACCTATATAATTTGAAAAAAAGACTAATATATTTGTTTAGAAAGTTAAGTGCATCTAGGTTGAATTAAGTGCCATTTCAAAGTGTTTCCCCTCCTCAAAATTTGCTTGTTTTACTATTCTGAAACAGGGTGTTTTAATAGAAGTCTTTTCTCATGGTTCTCAGGGAAAAGGATTTTATTTCATCTGTGGTCTGATTACAAGCCACAGTACAGTTGTTCTCACCACAACTGCAATGCATCCACAGCTTTCTGTCAAACCATATAGTCAGCCACTTAACTCACGACAGTATCCCACTCTAGTGACTGTCTGATTAAGCTTCATGAGCCATCTCTCTAGAGAACTGACAGGAGCACCAGCAAGGAATCATGAGGCCTAAGGTTCTCACTTAGCACCAGAGCTGCTCAGCAGAAGGAGGAGCAACTAACGTGATGTCACTCCATACCAGTTTTGTGCTCCACCATCTTTGCCACCTAGGTAGGGAATAGGCAGCACCAGGATGGGCAGTAGGAAGCCTTCACAAGAGGGAGAAAAAGGAAGAAAATTCTCTTTAAAGCTAGATTCAGAGAGCCTACAAAGCAAAGATGGATTGATAACCCTTTGATTATATTTCAATGTGACAGATCAGTCAAAAAGTAAGAATGTTAATCACAGAACCCTTACCAGCATTTCATAGGGTGGGTTTATTGAACTAAAATTCAGTGCAAAATTGCAAAAATATGAAGGACAAGTATTTTTATGAAATGTTTTTGAGACTGTTTAAAATAACAGTAAACAAGAAGCTTAGTGACTAGAGATAGAAAGAGTAATCAGAGCTGAGAAAGCTTGCAGGAAGGTGAAAGGAATTTTTTAAATTGGCAGTCTTTGTTCTCAGGAAAGACTTTAACCTCTGACATCTGTCCAAGTTGCAACACAGCAGGATGCAAGCAATAGAGATTTCTGGTGTGTGTCAGGGTTTCTTCCTGGTACAAGTATCACGGTGATGCACAGCGGGAGTGGAGGTGTACTCTGAGCACTCTTAATTGCCCTCCTGAACATGTTTTTATTCCCTGTACATATGCATGTTTGTTTGCTGTGTGGAAATAAGTATAGGGAGTTCTTTTAAGTCTGTGAAAGAAAAATATTTCTCAACTTATAATTTCACAGTTTGTACTAAAATATGATTTTTTATGGTTGCTGTCAATAGGAACAGAAAAGCGCACAAGTTCCACATTTTTCTAACATGGATATTGGTCAACTAGTTTAAAAAAATTACAGAATAGAGTAAAACAATTACTAGATATTTGAGGACACAGGAATTCTATTTTCTACATATTGACTTCAACTAAAAAAAAGACTTGATTAATTTGTTCTTAATCGAGCAAGTTGCAAATGAACTTGTCTGGAGCTGCATTCGAATTTTCATAATATTTTTGAAAATGGAGTTTTCACAGTAGTCTATTGCAAACTGCGAGCTCATTGCAGGGACAGAGCAGTAACAATTTCTTTCCCCAGCTAAGCTGTTGCATTTCAGAGCTTCAGCATTTTAATTTATACTTGAACAGTTATCTAAAGACAAGAAAAGGTCCATGTAGAACATCCACAAAAGTGATTCTAGAATAGTCCTTCCAGAATATCCACACATATTTAACAGGTTGATATCTGGATTTAAGTTCATTACCTGCATATGAGGAGAATACTCTGGAAGTTCTAGATCAAATCTAGGCCTTTAAATATCTTGGAAATTAAAATAGAAAATTAAAATTTTCCTCAGGATGGGCTATCTCATGGAGGTAATGTTCTTCAGGAATAGACTGCTCTAGCATGCATCTCCTCTGAGGTCACAAGTCCTACCATCAAAACTGCTCCAGCAATGGCTTCTCTCTCCACTGGGCCACAGGTCCTGACAGGAGCCTGCTACAGTGTGGGCTTCCCATGGGGTCACAAACTCTTTCAGGCATCCCAGTGTTCCACCACTGGCTTCCCCACAGACTGCAGGTCTGTTCCACTCTGGACTTTCATGAGCTGCAGTGGGACAGCCTGCCTCACCACAGCTGAAGGTAGAACCTCTCCTCTGATGCCTGGACCATCTCCTTCCCCTCCCTCTTAAATGACCTTGGTGTCTACAGATTTGTCAGAGTTGTTTACCTCACATTCTCATTCTCCTGTCCTGGTTGCATTTTTTTCCCCTTGACTGTGTTATTGCACAGGAACCACCTCCCTCAGCAGTGGGTCCATCTTGGAGGTAGTTGTTATTGGCTCTGTCAGACATGGGAGAAACTAGTGGCTGTTTCTCAGATAAGGCACCCTTGTAAACCCCCCTGTCTAAAACCCTGCCATGGAAACTTAATATATTCCACCCTCTCCTCTATGAATCACATATTTAAGAATTATCATTAAAATACACATCCATCATACAATCTTCTCAAATTTCATAAATTTCACTTACATTAAAAGAAAGAATTTGCCATGCTAAAATCAAAACAACATCATCACAACACTTTATGAAAGTGAACAATTTGTATATATTCCTTCCTTTGTCCTATCACCACAATAAGAGAACCGAAAATTCCGTGATTCTGCTCTTCATTCTCTAGCTCTATTCAGTTTGTTTTGCCCATTACCTCTCCAAATTATTATCCTTGTGTCAAATTCCTCAGGCCCCAAGTTTTTTGCCAAAAAGGACCACGGTGGGTTGGATGACAAAATGGTCACCAAAATCTTCTACCAAAGAAATTAAAATATAGTTGTGGAGATGTTCCTAAAAAAACCCAACATACATTCATGAGAGTTTTAAGATCAAAGTTTAACATCAAAATCCATCATGATGTGAAGTGCTAATTTAGAATACAGTCTATCTGCTTGTGTAGATTATTAACAAGATGTTGAGAGACTGCTTTTGTATCAACCTGCTTTATCTTGGATTGCTTACCAATATTTCTCACCCCTCAGACACTGTCAGAAGAGTCACAATTTCTCATCTTGCCTCCATAGTAAAGCTGACGCTAAGGCACTCAGCCTAACTATAGCTGAGAACACTGTGCTCCAGCACATTTAGAAATGCAGTCCTGTGCCAATAACCCTCCAAGGTACAGCTATCCTCCTGGGTGTCTGCCTGGTGCACTGCACAGCTGCTATAGCACACCACTTCAAATAAAATACATTGAATCTAAACTACTAACAATGAAAATTATGCAAGTTTTCCAGAGTACATTATATTAAAATTCATCTAACAGCTGAATCTAGATATTTCTGTTATGAGAAAATAAACATTCTGGTTTTGGATTAATTGACGTTTTCCCTATACAGAAAAATCAGGTGAATCTGCACGGCTGCCTGCATTTAGTACTTGGTTGTTACGGAAAGTTTTTAACAGAGGTAACATTATATTGCAGTACTTCTGCATACTCAATTTTATAAAATGGATAACTCAGGGCTTTATTGAAAGAGGAGAGTGACACAAGGCTTTTCCTTCCAGTTCTCACCTTTTTATCTTTCAATGGTGGAATGACTATCCCTAATTCAGACAGGTTTAGGGAATTTCTAAGTTAAAAAAAATTTTTTCTCAGATACATTATTCAAATTTCTGAAGAAATATTTAAGAGTTTCAAGAATATTTCAACTACTGCAAAGATAGACAGCCTAAACTTTTGGGCAATCTTACTGTACTCCGGTGTAAATGTTTTTCAGAGAATTCAAATTTTGTTCCTACTTGTCTTGTTTGATTACTGACAATACTGAAAGCTAAACCTGTAGTAACAAATCATGTAGTATCAAATTTTTCACCTTTTAGAAAACTTAATTTCAATTCCAATTTTTTCTCGAATGAAAAGAGGAAGTTGCTAAATTATTTGGTAATAGATTGAGGATAGTTATTAAAACTTTATTTAAAACATTATCATAATATTGGTATGCATGTTGATTGATATTGTCTAATTTAAATATTTTAAATAAAAAGCTAATATAAATTCTAAAATTAGAAATTCTGTAAGAAAATATGAGAAAAATATCAATACATCATTACGGACCATGATACTATTTCCAATAAACACATCGTTTCAGTAAAATGCCATTTATAACAGAGAAAATAAATCTTTTTTGGAATACATTGAATTTCTTTGTCAAACTAGACTGTTTTAGAGGTCTGTGTTAGAGAATATAATGTATTTTTCAAATTTGTGTAGAGTAGGCATGTTCATTTTGCCTTAAGTAATATGCATCTCAAAATTATATGTGAGACATTGTCTTGCCTGAGTGAATAGCAATAGAGGTTTTTTCCTAATTATAGAGAAGCTAAACAGAAAAGAGGAGGGGGAAGTCATAGTGAGAAAAATCCACTCAAGAACAATAGCTACATTTAAGGCTGGGAAGATATTACTCCTCAGTCCTTGGCTATCAGGATTTTATTTTCTGGTCAAAAGAAGAAGGAGAGCAACCTATTAAAAGGAGAACCCTATGGTGAGGCAGAAGCTGTCAGCTTCTTGAGGCTGACTTGTACTTACTGAGAATCAAGATATAAAATGGATGAGCATTTACTGAGTTCTCAAACATCAGTATATACCATATTTGTGTGGGGACAGAAGACAATGCCAAATATAAGTCAGTTAATTGTATTTATGCTGCAAAACCACCTCCAGCTGCTCTAAATATTTTAGCAAAATGGACTACACTTTGTTTCTAAGTATCTGTTCTTCTGTTAAACAATCCTTTTCCTTTCCAAGGTTTAAAAAAAAAAATAAATCTTTAAGACATCAGGAAAATTACATTACTTCAAATGTCAGAGTTAGCAGTCTAGGTAATGTACTCCTTCTGGGCTAGAAATATCTAGTAAGAATTCTTGTAAGATTTAACAGGACAGTTAAATATGCATTTATATAAACAGCATGGTAAAATACAACCATTCATTATACGCATACTCACTACATTTCTTCCCACTCTTCTTTGGTGCTTTTTCCCCAGTTTTCCCTGCCTTTTCTTACTTAACAGCCTAGATATATATGTACTGTTTAGATACTTATTCATACTTGAAAATTGCTTTTAACTACCAGAAAGAAAATTACTTTATAATAATAAAAGTTGAAAATAAAAGTCTCATTAATTTGTTGTTCATGTGGTCTACTAGACCTACTACAAAAGATGTGTTTCAACTGTTTTAGCCATTTTCATTTCAATGGAAAAAATGCTCAGGTTCTTACAGTTTCACAAAGGAATCTACTATGTAGTTTAATAGAATTCAGCAGAAAACAGTTTTCAATACAATTGTTTCATGCTTGGATCCATCCCATTATTTCTAGAATCTGCGCATATTTCTCAGAAATAATGATTTATCAGAGACGAGGGGCTTGCGATATTCAGACTATTCAAATACATGTAAGTTGTGATGGTTTTCTCCTGACAGTCATTTATTTTGTATTTCATTAATCATTGCATAACAAATGGAGAGAGTAAAATACCAGACAGAGTTTTCAGTGATGTCTATGGTGATTTGCACATTCTATGCAAGTGTATTTTATGTTTTGTCTTGCTATACAAAATCTATATGGTTTTGATATGCTGCAGTCTATTTGGAGTGTATAGTGCGTTTGATTTCTCTCTGTTTATTGGTTCCATATTGTTAAAAAAATGAAGTTCTAGAATTGGCATGAGAAGAATGGGTTCCTAATCTTGGACCACTCAAGTGAAGAATCATTATCAGCCCTACACTGATAATTACAACACTCTTTCTTTAATGCAAGTAGCTGAATTCCAATCTCTTGCATTTATAATTTAGGAGTTTTAGTCAGTGAATTTGAAAAGTGCAATGAAAGACCTGGAAGCAAATATGTAAATTTTGTTCTTCCTTTTCCTTCCCCTGTAACCTCTAAGTTTGTTTTATCTGAACCTGTAATTTGTTCATACTTGACTACAACTACCTTAAGCTTTATAAAGAAAAAAATATAGGTTGACATTTCTTTTCATTGTATCCCCAGTAAATTTTGATTATGTTTGACTTTTATGGTATCATACAGCAAAAGTGGAAGTGATTACTAAGTAACTAAATCTAGTTATTCCATCTCCTCAGCAAAAATTATTACTTTGGTGTAAAAAGTTAGGTTGCCTTTCCACCTCCTCTTTAAAATGGAATCACCATGTTATCAGATATTTTTGCCTCTGTTTAGATGTGTTTCTGAAAATTTGCAGGCAGGACATTTTAGGCAAGTAGTTCATATTGGAAGTGACCATTCATTTTAGACTGTTATTTCAAGTTGAGGTAGCTCTGGAAAATAGGTTCTGTAGAGGTTTTTTATGATACCTAGATAACCTGGCTTTCCTAAATGCCTAAATATGTGACTTCGGTTAGTCTAAAGTTATTTATATAATGTAAATCATTTAGTCTATATCTTAAACTTTTCCACATAAGTATTCTATGAACTTAAACAAGCTAGTCTTTCAGAACACAGTATAACTGCATAGCACTCAAGGAAGTGACACTCTATTTCCATAGTCAAATAGTATATTTATTGTACACTGAGACTGTGAAAAGAGATTTTTACCATGATAATTGAAATTACTTCTACATCATTATATGCAGTAAAGAAATGTTGTACATTCTCCTTTATTTATAATAAAGTATTTAATGCGTTCAGTTTCACTCCAGACATGATCACCCTCCCAGTGAATTAGTGAAAAATTTTCAATGACTTCACTTCTTTTGCATAAAAAATGATCAAATATTACTGAAGTCTCTTTGTAGAGTTCTAAAACCTTTATTTTTAGGGGATGGGTATTACTTATTTTTATATTTTAAAACATGAACTGTAACTATTTTTTAATTTTTAATTTGATGGTGGCGAGCATCAGATTATTTTTAATTGCATAAAATTTAATAAAATCATCAAATTAAATGAGGATGGTCATATGTTTAAGATGTCATTAAGGAAAGGATTATCATGCAGATGTCAAAAACTACTGTCTTGGGCAGTCAATATTTGATGAAACAATCTGTCAGCTTTAAAATGCAGTGCAACTAATTTACTAGTGCATCCTTGTATTTGTGTGCAGGCAATAATGTTACAACAGGAAAAGCTGAGCGGCCACTTTGTATTTTACAACAGAGCCATTAACATACAACTCTACAAAAAGCCACAGCCTCCGGTTGTTTTACAAATTACTTCAAGTGGACTCTTTAAACCTTTTCTAGCATCACACCATCACTTTATCAGACTAGAAACTGTAGAGACATACTCAGTTATAGTTGTGGTAGTTGTGGGTATCACAAAAAAGAAAAAATCAAAAATCAGCAAGAGTCATCTGCAATAGCACAGAAATTAATCTAAAATTTTCAGAAAGTCTTGTGACCCAAGGAAGGTGATGCATAATGAAGAGATGATAACAGTGACAATATATACAGAATAGTGTTGACATCTGATGCTGGAGTTTTAGTCCCACTTCTATTATTGACTGAACTTGGAACTTTTCATGTGCATTATTTTGCAAACATGAGATGGTTTTAAGATTGCATCTTTAAAATAGGGATAGCTAGATAAGATGTACCAGGGGACCTGACTTTTCAAAATGAGTTTTAGAACCCATGTCCCTTGTGATAACTGAGCCTCAGCAGGACTAATGACATTTGCTCTCTTCAAAAATGTATTATAAACATTTAACTAGTGTTCACATGTAGTATTTGTACAGAAAATACTATTGAAGACATTGAAAAGAGTAGAAAGACTACTTGGAAATTCCTGACTTGCCTCTCATAGTAATTTCTTTAGGTTCTGTATATTCCTATGAGTGAGCTACAGCCTAAATCCAAAGTTTGCTGGGTTTTGTCTTATTCTGCTTGTTTTTCATTTTGACAGCCAAAAGGATTTCTAGACATATCTCAACTACATCTATTACTATTTTTTTTTTCTTCTGTTCTCTGGTCCTCTTTTCTTACAAAGAACCTGATTAAATTGTTCAAGTTTAAACATACAAGGCTGGCAATAGTAACTTTGATCATTTCTTAAATTAGCACCCACTAGAAATGGGTGGGTATTCTGCAAACACAGAAATTTAACCATAAAGGCTAACCTTCAGATTTATAAACTGCTCTGTTTCTAAATACATTTGCTATGTAGTATAAAGTTAAGTCTATTTGAAATTTCCAATGTTGGTTACAGAATACCAGTAGGCAAAATAGCGTTCACGTCTTTTAATTAGAGTTGTATTATATAAAAATCGTGCATTGATCTAAAACTGTTTTATATATATATTTTTATATATGTATTTTTATATCTATCTATTGCATATATCCTATTTCTCACATAGAAAGTTTCCTGAAGTATAGAATTTCAGGGACCTCCCTTTCTCCCTTTTTCACATGTTTCCAGACACAAAGTCATCTTTTTTTCACATCAGGTTTAACTCACACGTTTTATTCACCAAGAGGTGACTAGTAGGTCAGAGACAACCTACCATCCATTCCAGTAACACACGCAGTTTAGCTGAAACAAAGAAAAGTTACAGTATCAAAGCTTTCTCTTCTACAGTTAACCTTCTAAATCCCATGCAATTATACAATTCATTTTCAGTACTAAATCATAAATAAATAAATAATCATTCAGCCCTTTCTCATGTCCATGAGACAGGTGATGTGCAAGTGCTTCAAGAGAAAGCATAGAATTGCAGAAGTAGTTATCTCTGTTGTACAACAGTTCTTTCAATAATGGATTCAAAAATCCTTATTTGTATCAAGGAGCTCCAAATTTTCTTACATATCTTAAATACTGCAAAAATACAGACTCTTCCGATGCAGAACATAAGGGAAACCTATATACAGAGAAAATTATAGGGCATGAGTTAATGCTTACAGATTTTTCTAGACCTTTGATATAATTCTGTATAAACAAAAGCTTTTAATTCAAGCTGAAAAAGCTGGCGAAGGAAGCATCAAATTGCAAGGTCCTGCACATGAGCCATGACTACCCCAAGCACAAATTCAGGCTGGGTAGAGGAAAGATTGAGTAACCTTGAGGCAAGGACTTGAGGGTGCTAACTTATGAGAAGCCTGACACCATCCATCAACGTGCAGTCCAGAAAGCAAACTTCATCCTGGGCTGCATCAGAAGAAGTGTGACCACCAGGTCAGGCGAGATGATACTGCCCCTCAACTCCACTCTTGGGAGACCCCAGCTGGTATTGCATCCATCTCTGGGGTCCCCAATATAAGAAGAACACAGGCCTCCTGAATTAAGTCCAGAGGAGACCCATGATGATCAAAGGGCTGGAGCATCTTTCCAATGAAGACAGGCAGAGAGAGTTGGGGTTTTTCAGCCAGTAGAAAAGGGGGCTCTAAGAAAGACCTTATTTCAACCTTGCAGTACCTAAAGGAGACCTAAAAGAAAGCTAGAGAGGGACATCTTATATAGATATGCAGTGACAGGGCAAGGGGTGATGGCTTTAAACTGAAAGAGAGATACTAGAAATAACCTAATAAGACATTAGAATAGGATATTAGGAAGAAGTTCTTATGCTGTCGGGGTAATGGAACAGGTTGCCCAGAGAAGATGTGGATATGCAAGGCCAGGTTGGATAGGGCTTGGAGCAACCTGGTCTAGTGGCAGCTGTCCCTGCCCATGGCAGTGTTTGGAACTAAGTGATCTTTAAGGTCCCTTCCAACCCAAGCAGTTGTGTAATTGTCTGAAATGAAATCATGCAAAAGACTGGAAAAGCTCTGTTTTTCCCCTGCTAATGTACAACTAGACACAGAACAAATTGTTTTAAATAACCACAGAATATACAGACTATGCTATAGGTTAACTTATGTCTGCTTAAAGTCAACACAAAGAAACAAATCTCCACATCCCACAGAGCTTGATTTTAATGGTTATATAGGAAAACTGTCTCCTGCAGTTGTGTTTCTTTTGTGTATTTATGAAGTTACCACCTGCATTAGCAATGAGATGTTCATTTCATCACAACATAACAGCTTGGGAAAGATCAGTACCAACACAGCAGATGCCTGAAGACTTTTATTAATTTATATTTAAATTGGAAATGAAAATATTCTCTTAGGTTTCATAAGTTTAGCATTTATGTATTGATTTTAAGCACTATTTCTATTACATTATTTTGATTCTATTGAACGGTACTTTTTTTTTGTTAGTAAAGTTCTTTTAAAATGAATCATTTTCTCTTTAGTGTATGTTCTTTTCATTCACAGCTCATTCAACAGCTTTCAATAATATTAGTGCTTTTTATTCCTTTAGGATAATCATTATAAAAAACCCCAGCATTATTCTTCAATTAGGACAAGCCTGTTCTTATTTATATTCTGATATCACAAAATAGTAAAATCACTTTAGCATTACAATGTCCTCTTTAAATAAAATGGCTGTTGTTTTGGGACTTCATAATTTGTTGTAATTTTTATATATAGTTTTAATATTTTAATGTTTTTAGCATCTTGAAATTTTCACCACATGATTTTCAGGGGAAGGGTCAGAGGTAATTTGTTTGCAGATAACTCCATTAAAAAATATAATACAACAAAACAAACAAACAACAAAAAAACTCACTTTTTTTTCAAATTAGAGTGCTAATATAGCCCCCTAAAAAACATTTGTTTGTCAACAAACACCAAGGACTATTGGACTCTGACAAAGCTAAAGGGTATGTGATGTATTTGATTTCAGAGTTAACTCAAATAACTTGTCTCTCTACTGTTACATTCCTGGTTGTCTTCTGAGCTAGCATAATCAAATATATCTATGGGAATTAATAACTTGATTTTAAAAATTAAATTTAAATAAAAACTCTCCATGTGTTTTAGCTTATTTGACAAGTTTTGTTCAAGCACATCCATTTTATTTGGCAATAAACAAATAGATAAATAGATAGATATCAGTAGCCTGATCTTTCATCAATAAAACATGATTATTGAATGCAATCTATATTAATATGCTGAATATTAATTTTTTTATAAAAACCCAAATATAATCTGAGGGGAAAAGGCAGTCCCATTCAAATCCAGGTCAGCCATATCTCAATAAAAATGGAATCATACTTTTTTTGTTTGAGTGTTTAAAAAATAATTCAAGTTGTTACACCTGTGAAGAGAGATTTCTGATTGTGTGAGTTTCTCTATATGGAGTATTCAAAGTACTGAAGCTTACTCCTGGTCCCTCACCTCTTTTTGCCAGTGCCTGGCTTCAATGTGTGCACTGTCAGTTCTTGACCCTAAAGTCACAGAACCATCCAGATTGGAAAAGACCTTAAAGATCACCAAGTCAAATAAGCTGTAAACTAAGACCATGCTGTTAATCTTTCTGTACAGGGCTGACCCTGACTTGGATGCCCAACAAAGCTGCTCTGTTACTCCCCTCCTTAACTCAACAGAGGAGAAAAATATAATGAAAAGCTCATCGATCCAGATAAGGACAAGGGGAGATCACTCACCATTCAACATCATAGGCAAAACAGATGCAACTTAGGGAAATTAATTCAGTGTATTACCTATTAAATCATTTTGCCCTCACTTCTTTCTAGGCTCAACTTTACTCATGATTTTCTCTACCTTCTCCCTGCAGCAGAGCAGAAAGGGAAGGGAGCTGCCGTCAGTTCACCACATGTTGTCCCTGACCCTCCTTTCTCCTCACAGTAAGGACTACTCATGCTCTTTCTCTGCTACAGCATGAGGTCTCTCCCGCAGGGGAAAGTCCTCCATGAACTTTTCCGGCATGAGTCCTTCCCACAGGCCGCAGTTCTTCATGGACTTCTTCAGCATGTGGGTCCCCCATGTAGGGTCACAAGCCCTATAAACAAACTTGCATTAGTGTGGGCTCCTGTCCCCACCAGGGCTACAGGTGCTGCCAGAAACCTGATCCAGTGAGGGCTTCCCACAGGGCCAAAGTCTGCTTCGGGCATCTACCTTCTCTAGCGTGAGGCCTTCCAGGTGTTGCAAGTGGATTTCTGCTCCCCCCTGGAACTTCATAGGCTTCATAGGCATAGTGGGGCAGTCTTCCTCACTATGGCCTTCACCACAGGCTGCTGGGGAATCTGTTTCTGCACCTGGAACAACTCCTCCCCCTCCTTCTGCACTGGCCTTGCCATCTGCAGTGTTATTCCTCTCGCATATTCTCATTCCTCCTTTCTGTGACTGTGCTTGCTCCTGCACAGTAACTCATCCCCTTCATAAATCTGTTGTCCCAGAGACACTACCACTGTTGTTACTGGGATCAGTCTCGGCTAGCATTGGTTGGCATGGGAGCTGGTTGGCAGATATAAACACATATATGTAACTCTGATTGAGGACTGCCCTAGAAATATTTCTGCCTACAGTTGGTGGGTTGCCTGATTCAAAGGACTGCAATTAACTTCTAATCTTCAGAAAAATTCAGAGACAAACCGCTTGCTGATATTAGTGTTATAATTTTACAATTTTAGGGTATACTGATGTGGTAAAGAATTCAAAATTGTTTCTTAAATACAATAGTCCATTTAAAACTTCTGCTCCATCAAGCAAAAAGCCTCAGAAGAAAAGCCAAAAAGACAGTACATTCACTGGAAATTTGAGTTCCACTAGGATTTGGTGGATTTGGGGTCTTCTGTGAATTAGGATAATATATGATGCATCACTTTACCTGAGGAAAAAAAAAAAGTTAAATATTGGTAAATGAAGAGTGTCATGTAATTAAAATATTTTACTTGGGGAATGCTAAATATTTTCTAAGAATATTTTTTAAAAATCATACTTTAAGATGGTAATTTAGTTTAATTATTAATCTAATTTCCTTAAGCAATTTTAAAAATTTAGGTGGCATAAGAAACAAAATCTTGTGTTCCATACTAAACAAAGGGTTTCTTTCCATCTGACTCAGAAAAACCTGGACAGATTAGGTTTATTGTATTTTTTTCTCTCCTCTCACTATTTTACTCTTTGGTTTTAGAGAAGGTGAAAAAAATAATGTATAGTTTCTTCATTTCTCTCTAATAGTGTTTAATTCCACTGAAATCAAATAGAAGGAAATTTGAGACCCAAAAAGAAATGGGCAAATTTGTGAGAATTCATCATTCCAAGCCATGTGGAAGCAGATAATAAAAAGACTATCCACAAACAATAAAGTTGTATCAATTTCAACTTCTACACTCTCAGAATAAAGAAAAAAATACTAAATTCTAAGAGCAAATCTGCAAAAGTCTAATGCACTGTCTGCATATACATGAATAATGGTTGTGGTGAATAGGGTTTGAATAATAGTGCTCTGTGTAACAGAGATGAGAAGATGCACACGTACTCAGCACTCTTATGAAATAATGTGTGCTTTACTGAGTAAGGATTGAGACTAAATTCTTTCTTTAAAGCTGAGAGAAATAAAAGCAATCTGGTTAATATATTAATTTCCAGGGAACTGCTTAAATGAAAGAATACAATACATAATAATTCTTAATAAATTAATGTTTTACTCCAAATGAGTTCAAAGCTTTTACTAAATGGTAGTCATTCAAATGACATAATAGTCATTCATATCATAAGCATCTTGAAGAATTTCTGTCACACTATAAGTAAATTTTATTTTGAGTGTAATGTGATACTCTTTGCATCACACTATAAACAGTAAAACTGCCTCTTTCAAGAACTCATTCCCATAAAGTGCCACTTACAACAGATGGGGGTAGAAATAATGCATTAAATAAGGAACAAATATTTACAGCTTTCAGCATATCGTGGGCATGTCCGTCTGCAACACGACTAGAATATATTCTTACTGATGTGATATTTCGATGTTTGATGAAAGCATGTCTTCTCTGTTGTTACTCTTATCATTTGGCATATGAAGCCAATTGATTCCAATCTTAATAAATATTACTTGTTTTCTGTCATTCCAGTTGAATACATCTTCTTAATAAAAATCATAAAGCCATAGTAAAGTTTTGCCAATCTCCTTAGTCCACCATTTATAAATACAGATTATTTTCCTAGAGTCTGTGGTTCTGTAAGTAATACAGGACATACTGCATTGGCCTTTCGTTGTCCAGTTGTGTTTGTAATCCCTTAAAACAGAATCATCAATTTGGTGGCGTCAGGGATTGGGACACTCTGAAACCACAACTGCCAACAAAACATACTGGCCTTGTGTGCATGGTGCTGATCCACAGGATCCAGAAAAGAAAGACAGTCTATATACAATATGTACAAGGGCCAAAATGGAGTCTCATGGAGTCTCATGGAGTCTCCTCTTTATTGCAAATTCATATGGTTTTATAGTCTGAAGATTGTTTAGGTTAACATAGCCAATGGACAAAAGGAAAGATGGTCGTATGTCACTGTCCCAACGCCACAGGACAGTCACAAGATGATGTTTACATACCTAAGACATTATATCATAGTCTGACACGCTGTAATACAACCTAATATTCTGCTACAGTCTTTGAAGGATAGAGTTTTAAAGACGGCAAACAATGACTCTCCTCTTTACCTAAAATCTAGACTTTTCTTTAGCCTCCTTTATATTCACCAGTCTTGACTATCTGTAAAATAAATAATTTTTCAGCAGCTAAATGGTGTATTTTGGGGGTAAAATTATTTAAATACTTGTGATTTGATATCTTGCATCTATGATTATATATGCCACATCAGTTTTAGAGTTCTCAGAGTTCACTACTCTACCGCAAAATATAGAATCTCAATGGACTTTCCTGGGGTGTCATTGCACCTTGTGTATATTTTTTAAAGTTTCACATTTCTCGTCTTGATCACAGCTTCTTCTCCCTTAGATGTGTGAAATCTGGCTTCAAGTCCATTCTCTCACAGTTTATTAAAAACCAAACTCTCCAGCAGCCACTTACAGCTTCTGCTCGAGGGCCACTGTCAAGAATTGATTCTCATAAGATCTATCAGATAGCCTGCTGCTTCTTTTCTTTTGGCTCCAAGGAAGACACCTCTCATGTCAACTTATATGGAGCTTTTAAAATACTTTTCCAGGAAATTCACAACTAACATAATTACATTGACAACAGAATTGCTAATGTGTAGGATAACATGAAGCTGTATTACAGTGTGTCTAAGCTTTTAGCAAGCTGTGTATGTCAGATGGAAGAAGCAGGATAAGAAGCAGAACAGAATGGAGAGGTCAGAAGGATGCAGAATGGATACAGCATGGACACAGAGTAATATTATTGGAGGAACGGCTCATGGACAACATGTCACTTTATGATTGGCTAAGAAGAAGCTGGTACATAAACATTCCATAACTGGCTACGGTCTCTTTGAAACATCCTATGAATTATTAGAGATATTTGAAATGCCCTGTAATAGAACTTATAGCTTTCTAATGGTGATGAAGTAAATGTAAACTATTCTAGACTATAAAAAGGCTTGTATTTTGTAATCCAATAGTAGTTGTTGGTAGTTGCTGGTAGTTAGTGGTAGTTGGTAGAAGTAGCATTAGTGTTAACATCTACAGTAATAATAATAAAGACTTGTAGACCCTGGATTTGTTTGTGCTAGTTATTCTGTGGCCAACATAAAGGGATTGAAGAGTTGGCTACACTAATGTCTGTTCCTTTAGAAAATAATAACAAAAAAATTGAAAGGAGTCCTGTACTGTTCAGTTCAAGTTCTAGTATTACAATCAAGAACTGCAGAACTAAAATTAAAAATTTCACTAATCTCATCCAAGTCTTAGACATATTAATAAATTATTGTCCATTTTAGCGATACAGAAAACATAACTTTAAGTGAAGAATTGCAAAATATTTTGAAATACCATTTTTTAACCTCCTAAGAGGTGTTACCTGTTCTATTCCCAGCAAAGCAGCCACTTTTAAAGTGTAAAAGGAATTAATTTATTTCTTAACAACAATAATTTTCAACCTTTATCCTCTACAAATTATAGGCAGGTTATTCATCATTATTTTTACAGGCTAATTATAGATATTTTTTGACAGCAGTATCATAAAAGCTTTTTTGTTTCTGCATGAAATTAAAACAGAAAAATAAAAGGTTTTAAAAAAATCTAGTTTTTATCAATTAATTACTCCACAAGAGTGAAGAGACAGAGAAAAAAATCCAAACTAACAACAAAAGAGAAAACATGATACACAAAAATTAAACGGGGAAGATATTGATATTCATATTGACATCAAGTGCTCCATACTTTCATATAGAATTTTAGAGAATATTTTCTGTATTTCACTAAATAGTTTAGCTAAGTTTACTGTAATTATCAATGGATGAGATACATTCTTCTATACAAGTACCCATTCTTTGCCTTTAGATGCATGGTGTTGTTTAAATATTTCTTTATTCTTTGTTTGTGAAGAAACATAATTTTGTGTATTTTGGAAAAGCCATATAGAAGGATATGTTCTAATTTTCCTGGTCCTAGGACCAAAAATAGACTTCAGAAGGATTTCAGAAATTTCAAAACAGTTTTAATACAAGATTGAACAATTGAGTTTTTCTAAGCAATGCAAAAACTATGAAAAGTATTCAGACTAACTTGATTTAAAAAATTATACGAAAGGAATTGATAATTTCAGTCTCTAGAATATGGATAGAAGGTAAGAAAATCTCAGTAAATAATATATCAAGGAGAAAGTCAATTACTATAAGATGGAGTGTTTCAAAATGTTAAGAAATTATTATAATAGAAATTAACTTATTTAAAATATTAAATAAGAGTGAATATTCCTGGGCCACTGTCAGTAGTATTGTATCAAAATGGTGACAGTGACAGAGACATATTATAAGAGATTAGAAAAAACACACAGGCAGAAAAAAACCAACCAACCAACCAAACAAACAAACAAAATAGAACAAAAAAACAGCAGTGGTAGTACATGTATATGGGATGGATAGTTTCTGAGTATTAAATGTTAGGAAAGTAAGGAAATTGTGTTTATATGTGAATGATTTCTATTCTTTTTTCTTAAGAATTTAAGTTGCTATCTGAGGCTCGTACAACTGATTAATTTTTTTAAGGACAGAAGTCTATTTTGCCTAAGTTTGATATTTCATACAACTGCATTTCAAATCCAGTAAATTGATAAGGCTAAATTGCATATTTAGATTTAAACAGACCACTAATGAGGCAAAACCAACACCACTTTGGGTCTCTGGACTTGGACAAATTATTATTTCTCATTTTAACTGTGACATGGATCCTTATCTTAGAAGATGATAAGCATACTGCCCATATTCCACAGACAGTTTCAGTTCTTATAGCTGCTGGCAACCCAAAAAAAAAGGTTTTCTTGAATGTTTGAGACAATCTAGACTTGTGTAAAGCTTGTACTTAATTATGCCATGAACACAATGACTTCTACTGCAGATAACTTACTCTTCTTTGCTCCCCTGCAATAACTCTCTCATGAGATAGCATGCTGATAGCTATCTGTGCTAAATGACTGATCAGTACAAAGATGTTAGTGACTTTGCAGCCCTGCAGGATAGCAATACATCTCCGTATCTAACACCTGCTTAATGGACCACAGGACATCTCTAAATCTCTTTACTGACATGTTTTGCAAAGGCCACCCTAGTATTAAGTAGCAATGAGGCTGGTTTTACTCATATAGGACTTTCTATTTGCTTACTGTAAAACAAAATATGGTGCATAAAAAATCTCTTTGAAGTGACTGTTAATGTTTCTCAGTACCTGCAGTGAAGATAAAATTAGTGACTCTGGGACATATTTGGTTTTTTTCTCCCCTGGAAACAAAGCATACACTTTTTCCTACAACGAAATCTCTGAATGATTCTCCTTTCTCTTGGAAATATTTATTAAGGAATGTATTTATAAACTGACTATTTTTTACTTCCTGGTTTATGCACATCTTATGTGCACAGCAACCTTGATAACATAATGATTTTAAAATATCAACAATTATTTTCATATTTCCTCCTCTAGTTTATGCATATTGATATATTTGTTTGCTTACATAAATCCTAGGGAAAATCCTATTTCAAGGTTTAGACAGCAGTCTTCCCAAAGTCCTAAACTAATAAGATCTCCGTTTATTCTATATGATGTACTTTACTTTTACCAGTCATTCTCATACTTTCATCTTCCTGAGTAAACACCAGAATTTACCTCTTAATACCCTGATCATTTTCTCTTATCCTCTGTCTATTAATTTCCTTTCTCCTCTTTTTTCTTTGCCAACTCTCTCCTTGTTGTGAAAGTGACAGCAACACTTAGAAACATTTCAAATAAAAAATATACCTTTAAGTGCAAAATGGCTGTGAATCATATAGAACCTACCAAAAAAAAAAATCCTAATCTGCTAAATTAATGTAGCCATATTTCTGTGCCTTCCTAGTCTCTTTCCCCTCTCTTATTTTAAAATCTGTGGGGTTTTATATACCTATTTCAAAACCTGCAGTTGTTCCTTGTCATCATATAATCACATTGGAATTATAACCCTAAATTAGGTAGTGTTTGGAATAATATTAATTTGAGAGGTTTGTAGTAGGCAGAATAAAGGAGGCAGCAATATATTTAGTTATTTGAGCAAGAAAACTTTTCTTACTTGTCTGAAAGTGCCTCACAAAGAACAGAGATAAATATAATTACTTTGATAGCTGATAGTAAATATGAAAACATAGAAAATATAAATGTATTAAAAACTAAGTTTCATAGCATACAGCAAAAAGTGACATCTAAAACTAGAGGTATAAAAAGTAAAATCAGGGACCACACAAAGCAAGACAAGATAGTTATGGTCTAAAAGGAGGGGGGTGAGGTGGGGGAGAAGCATTTTAGTTAAATAACAAAAGATTTCAGAATACAGAAAGGTAACTTCAAGGGAAAAGAAACATTAACCTACTTGATCAATGGTAGAGCATCTATCTCTGAGTAAAGCGAAACCATAAATTCAACAGAAGACTAGGAAAGATGGAAGATTATAACCTTCAAGGAAGAAAAAATAAGCATAACCTGTGCAAAGGTAGGAAGTGACAACTTGAACATGGTCGTACTCAAACCAGAGTCCAACGATAACTATAGTTCCATGCTCCACAGAGAGAAAATGGTACCACAGACAATGGAATTGGAAATGAGACATTGAATACAGAAATGACTCTTAAAAATAGGACAATGTTAACAGAGGGAAAGGAAATTGATGTCCTGACATAGAATAGGAAGAAACAACTTCTAAAAAATCTACTAAGGGAAGCTGTATAAAGGTGTGAAAGCTGCCAGTATCACAGGGTCTCCAGCAAGAGACCACACTAGAAACACCAGAGAGATTATGGTAAAATAATAACCAGCACATTTGACTGGAATGGAAACTAATATTTGCTTATAATAAATGGACAGATTGATTATATTAAAAAAGAAAAAAGTTGTGAATATATTGAAAAATACCAGCCTAAGTAGTGAAGTAGTGCTACTTAAACTAATGAAAGATGTGAAATATATGTCTTGAAGCAAAACTGAACAAAATACAGGATGGTGACTTTATAAAAAGTAGATGAGGCTAGAAAAAAAATTCCTTTTTTAACAATATTGCTTTTATTCAAAGGAAATATATTAGATGTAGTCTATCTTCAAATCAAAATGTTAGATTTGTTATCATGGATGACATTCTTAGCTAAACTATCTCAGATAAATGTAACTAGATTATCTAATTCAAAAACTACCTATATTATAGATATATATTGGAGAATAAAAATCACTGTTAGAACTGAGGTGTCTAATTATATTTCTTAGTGGTTCTAAGTTACATATTAATCTTTAAGTTCACATATATATACAAGCACTTATATATAAATGTTTAGTTATTGACACATTGACACTAATGAAATATACTCATGTGGCTACACACATTTAACATAGATTACACATCTAAAAGTTTTACCCATTTTTACACAAAGTGTATAGACTTTTTTCCACTTTTAGGGCTTTTACTGCTGATTGCCATCCCTTCTAATCAAGGTTCATTACAAGTAAAAGATTAGATTTTCAGATAAAACACTTCCATCTGCTTCTGTATATTCTCCATTTACATACTCCTGTGCATCATCTCCAAAAACTTAATTCTTACATAAAGTTAATATTCTTCTTCTTTTTGACATAACAAACAAGGGCACTTTGTGCAGGCTGGTATAAAACTTGATCATATAATGAGAAAGAGAGAAAAAGATAATTGAAACACCTGAAAAAAGAAGCAGATAGTCCAAACTGTGTCTTTTGCCTACAAATCTTCTTGGTTTATTCTAAGTAAATCAGTGAGTCACACAATCTTTCCAGTTTCTTGAAATAGACAGGTTTTCCAGTTCTAGTCTGTTTTATACCTTAACAGTGAATGCCCTCTAAAATGTATTTGTGAAGTAGTCCAAAAAGACATGTACTGCAAATAGGTATACAACTTTTCCATATTATCCTTTTATTTAGTTTTTCACTTACACTTTTTTTGGAGGAGGGGAGTGGAGGGTGCTATTATCTTAGCTACTGGACTTGACGTGTACAATAAAAAGCCAACATCCATATTTTGAGCTGATACAACTAAATTTTTTATCCTGGGCACGAATATTCAAATAGTTCCATTTGCATTGCTTTTCCTCTGTTAGCTGTGATTTTTCTCCATGGTTCTTATTCATTTTGAAATTTGCAGTTGTACATCTTCTCAATCACCATTTTAAATTGTTTTGTTTTTCAGTATCACTTTTTTGCTCCAAACCAGTCATCCTCTTCCCATTGTTACCAAAATAATTATTCTTATGGGGTACTTTTGCTTTATTTTAGTCAGTTTTTGATTTATGACATCTGTCTTTTACATAGCAATAATTTAACTTTGTAAATAGCTATTTGCAGAGATTTTTCTAAAAGTATCTGGAAAATATCTGAAAATGTAGTTCTCCACTATTCAATATTATCTGTAATTGTGACAAATTTATTTTTGGTGAATTAAAAAGGAGAAACAGAAACTAAGCTTGAGTACAAGAAGGATGCAAAGTTGAATGTCTGTAAATGCATAGGAAAATTAGACACCTATAAAGAAAAGGCAGCATTAGAAGCAAAGATTCAATATATTATATCAGTCAATAGAAACACCAAAATTAAGGTTTCCTGCTTTTGTATTTATGTGTGTTAGCTCCTCCCACTGACTTCATTATCATAATTTTCATGGCAAAAAAATGTACATTCTCTTTCAAAATTCTTGCACACCATTAGCTCTAGCTGTCTAGGAGTTCCCTCTCGCTCTAAAGCAAGGCCTTAGCCATCTGTTATTTGATCACATATCACAGAACCACAGAATCACCAGGTTGTAAGAGACCTCCAAGACCATCTAGTCCAACCCTTGCCCTAAAACCTCAACTAGACTAGACTATGTCGCCAAGTGCCACGTCCAGCCTTATTTTAAACACGTTCATGGATGGTGACTCCACCACCTCCCCAGGCAGACTATTCCAAAACTTTATTACTCTTTCTGTA
Organism: Serilophus lunatus; assembly: GCA_013399895.1. Classification (NCBI taxonomy): domain Eukaryota; kingdom Metazoa; phylum Chordata; class Aves; order Passeriformes; family Eurylaimidae; genus Serilophus; species Serilophus lunatus. The sequence goes on from VXBA01005105.1 coordinate 137,066, forward strand.
AAAAACTTCTTCCTAATATCTAACCTATACCTCCCTTGACGCTGCTTGAGACTGTGTCCTCTCGTTCTATCAGTTGCTGCCTGGTGGAAGAGACCAACCCCCACCTGTTCTCCCTGTTAAGAAGTAATAGAGAAGAGACTGGAAACCATGAATCTGGAAATTTTATTTTAAATCATTCCATATTTACATACTATTAAAATTTCTTTGTAAATCTTTCTCTAACTTTTAAGCTTTCATCATATCTTCTCAGAGATATAGTTACTTGGTGTTAGGAGTTCTTTATTGTACATAGTTGGTGATCCATACGCTAACATTACGGCTTAGTTCCAATAGTACACTAAATATTTTGAGAACATTCTCTGGCACTTAGGACAGTTGACAGAAAAGAGTTGTCATCATACGTTCAAAAACTCAACTCACAAAACAGAATTGCTTCATTCAAACTTTTTATCAGTCTGCTGAAAATAACTCCTGGATCTCCTTATGTGTTAAATTCTGTCCAGATATTCTTGGGGAAAAGAGGGCATATGACAAACTTAAGCCACATTCTAACATCTCTACTATTGATTGAGCATATTCACAGAAAATATTTATTTTCATTAAAACACAGTTTCAGCATACCCTAATTTAGCTCACAACATTGATTTATGGACATATTTAATTTTTAACATGCTACTTTTTTCAATGTCCCACATCCTTGTGAAGTTAGAAAAAGTGCATTTTCCAATTTTCACTATTTCTTATAGGATTCCCATGTTTTTTCATATTTAATGTTCCTCTAAGACTGCAATATCTATCAACATTTGTATTTTCATTTACACTTAAAACATCTTTACATCTAAATTTGTAATGTTCCAGTGATATTTTTTTACACATCACTAGAACTGTATCTGTGTTTCCATTCATTTCTGTTTTGTTTTGTTGGGTTTTTTTCCCCTTTTATGAAAGTAGTGCAGATGACTGTTCTTGTATATAGACACCATTTTCACCTGTCCACAAGTGGAAACAGAATGATTGATAAGTCACCAGTTTTCTGGCTTGGTTATATGATGTGCTTTATTAAATTTAACAAATATTTTGTGATAAGCTGTGCCACTGTGATCATGGAAAATCTACGGATACTGTGCTTATTGATGTGTCAAAACTCTTGGTTAGGTTAATTTCATGAGAAATTAAGAATTTAGGGGTTTGTGATCAAGTGGTAAATTGGTTTTCTAGTTACTTAATTTTCAGAAAACAAGTTGTGAAGCTTCAAGGTACCTCTTTACATTAGCTGCCACGGCTGCCAGAATCACAGTCTGTTTTACATAACATTCTGTAAATGACTTGTCAGCAGCTCCTACATTCAGACAGTTATTCACTTACATATAGTGCACATCTGACTACAGTTCATTGTCATAGGAAAATTAGCAACTATACCATAGTTATGATTTATAGAAAGCCTTCTTTATAATAGTATAATTTTAAGGCTGCTGGACTGGAGATGGGGAATTTCAGGAGCTCCCCATGGGGTTAGCTGGAGAGAAACCTGCAGCCAGGAAATCAGGACAGTCCGGGGAGAGCCAGAGGCAGCCTCAGCCCTGGGCACTGGATACCTCCATGGGGACAGGGATGTGCCAAGGCCTGGCTGGGGCATCTAGCCACAGGTCAGGCCCAGATATAGCAAACTGGTAGTTTACATGATTTCCTTTGACGTTTTTGGAAGTGGATCATACAGAAATGCATATAAAAATGTCATCCTTTGAGAGATTTAATTTTGTGGGTTTTTTTAATTAGGCAATTGATTACCAAAAGGAATTAGTGAAAAAATCTTCAAGTCTTCCATAACAATTACTTTATGCCAGATTAGAAATATTAGAAAGATTAGAATATTAGTAATATTAGAAATATTGGCACTAAAAATCCAGTAAATAAATTATATGATACACTTAATAACTGCACAAAATATTTAAAGCCAAACAAACCCCAAAACAACCTAGAAGTTAATAAAATTCATAGTTAATTAAAGCCAAAAAGGATTTTTTCTTCCCTTAATCAATTTTCTTCATTAACAAGCTTTGGCAGCATTGGCTCCAGTTGTGTCTCAACTCATACAGAAATATTTAAAATTTTCAGGGAAGAGATCAAATCTCCTTAAATTTATAGATTACCCGACACATCATCTTGTGATATTAGCATTACACTAGTAATACCAATGTCGGTAGTGTCCTATATGCACTCTGAATCAGTAGTTTTAAGATTGATCCTTAGATTGTTTCATGGATTTACATGGAAATTATCAGGTTGGTTTAACATGAATCTTAGGCACTTTAATTGATGAAACTTTCTATAAACCTAAAATGGGATATGAAGTATTGAGTTAAAAGAGGCATTTGTGAAAACCTGTAGTCAAGCCTCCTATCTGGGGTATTTTTTATGGCTATCCTTTCAAATGATGAATAAATTAATTTTTTCAGTCTATGTACTGTAAGTTTGCAGTCCAGAAATAAGGCAATATATAATGTTTTAATATATCACACTCAGAATATATTGCAAGCAGAACAAAGTTATGCAATTTTATTCTTTAAATAAATGCAAATTTAGGAAATAAAGAACAAATTCAGCCCCTTTCCAGCTTGTTATGATGCATATGGTTATTCTTGATGAGCTTCATAAAACTTCTGTGGACTAATACAGAGCCCAGGGATGCTCCATTTGTTATCAGTCACCAGACATAAAGCCATTAACTATCCCCTTTTGAAGATGATAGTCTACTCAGTTTTAAATCCATCTAACAGTCCATACATTCAATGTATATTTCCAGTGTATATTTCCTAGAATAAAATTCTTCAGCCTCGAGGATGAATATGAACACCATAGAGGTCTTTAAAATGAAGACTGATGTGGAGAAATTGAATAGACAACTATTCCCTTGGTCTTCCAATGTAACTGAAAGGAGCAGGTGGCAAATTCAGAACAAAAATAAGAAATAGTTTCTTTTCAGAAAAAAAAAAAAACCTCTTCACTGAAATAAATTAAAAAAAAAAAAAAAGAAGCTATGTAAAATTCATAAAATAAGAGATACAATTTCTATCCAGCAGAGTGATTGCACTACATACCACTGTAAAATGGAAAAAATGTATCAGAAAAGAATGACTAGATAATATGTTTTCATTGATATGTGCTATTGACCTTCAGACAGTAAGTGAGAAGGATGCTTCTCCTAGCACTCAATGTGATTTATGTCTATTAAAGACATTGGTTTGAGTAAGAAAAAGTAAACATTTTTCTAACAGAAATGGAGACTGACAATGGATAACTCCTTATTAAATGAAGTAATGGAAGTTACATAAAAAATTACAGCTAATTTTTAGACTATGTATCTATCAAAATACAGTATCAAACTATGGTATGGCAGCCAAAACTATCTGTCATACTCTTCCTTCTTAATCATCTGATCTGCTCATAGCAAAAGTCCAGTGAATTTATCAACACAAATCATTTGCTGCGTGGACTAAAGCTGTTGAGAGAAGATAAATACGTGAAACATGATTTTGAAACTTAGCTTCTTTTATCCTTCCCAACATTTAAGGACTAAGAACTTCATTAGGAAAGACAGAGACAAGAGATTTTCTTTGCAAACAAGAACTAACTTGTTAGAAGTTGCTATTTTAAGAGTGTACTGTTGTTAGGGTAACTAAAGTTCCCAAAATACTTTAAATAAAAAGGACATCACCTTAAAAGTTACTCAAGTAGTCATAGCAACAGTATTTTTTAGAATAAAAGCAGTTCATAGGGTTTTTTCCTCCTGACCTTAAGCTTTGCAAAAATATAGAGCCAATTTCTTTTTATAAAGTGCATGTGTTTCTCTGAAGTCAGATAAAATTTAAATTAAGAGTATGCTGAAGTATTCCAAAGACTTTATGTATATACAGGCTACTAACCAACTTCAGAGCACTTTAAAATTTATATCATTCTTTTCCATATTTCCAGAATGTTCCTACAACAGTTTTACAAGGTTTTAAACAAAAACACAACTTCTCACCTTAGCAGACTATAATAAATAAATATTTTAGAGTTGCTTTTAAACATTCTTGCACATTATATATTTATCAGATATTTTTTTCCGTTTTCTTTCAAAATTATGTGTAAATGAAATTTTACTCTCTATTCCTGCACTGAAGAAATGTCCTATGGAAACATAAAGTACAATTTTACTACACATTGCGATTATTTAAAAATAGTGGGGTTTTTTTCAAAACAGTGTACCTCTCCACTACACTGCTTTTAGGTGTAAATTTGTATAGGCACTATTATTTTCATGCATGTATTCAGATACTTGTTTAAAATTTGCCCTCTTAAGAAAAAATCAGCAATACTTTTGATTGTTGTTACTAACCAACATACCTAAGAGAATGTAAATGGTATTAATCCTTCTTGCATTCCATTAATAGAGTTGTTAAATAAAGGGTCTCATTTAAAGCTTATTGAAGTCAGTGTAAAGACACACATTGTTTTCAATAACATTTGAATCAGGCTTAAAATCTATTTAGTTACAGGTGTATTACCAAAATGAAGGTTATGAATTTATGGAGTTATCAGTGAGAACATAATACAAATGTAATGGAATTTAATCTGTAACCAAGGGCCTAATTTGGCATGCAAATCCTTATTAGCAGAGATGACAGACACAAAGAGAAGAACACAGCTTGAGCCTGATAGCTCAGTTTGTGATTTCAGCAGTGAAATTAGAAATAAATAAATTAACATTGTAAGTGTGCACATTTGATATCACAAAAATGAGACAGTGACTCTTTAGAGCAAAGATATAGTAAAAGTTGCTTACCACCTCAGAATAGAATAATGCCTCTCCTAAGCCAATAAAACTTTAATTCAAAAAATGGTATCCGTATTTGAATAAAACCAGAAGAATTTTGTATCCAAAAGCCTTATTTGTGCATGAATAATATTTTAAGCTCCTGAGAATTTTGAATATTAACAGCATTGATGAGGACCTAAAGGAAAGTATATGGGTGAAAATGCATGTTAAACCTTCATTGCCTCCCGTAAAATTTTTTGTCATAGATCTCTACAACATATCAAAATATTTTTATCAGCATCTACATAGTATTTTAAGATATGTTTATAGAACCATCTTAGAGAAATTAAAAGATTTATGGATGCTGTACTACATGGAAAAATGAAAAAAGCACCATTAAAAAATTATCATCAGGTAAGTTTTTAAAATACAATGACAAAAACTCAACTTTGTGAAGTATCTGTAGATAAAAACTGAGGATGGAAGAAAGAAAATAGGAAGAGTGAAATTATAATGGAATAAGAGAGACTTTTTAACCAATTCATTCTAAATTGATAGGACGATATTCACATACAGTTTTCTAAAGATAATAGTCGTCATAGTATTTCACAGGTGCATTACCCCTAAAGCACATCTTAAGCCTCCAATGCAAAATGCTTTCACATGAGGTTACCAAACTAGGAAAACTGAGAGACCGAGGAATGATTTTTCTCATCCCCCTGAATAAGAAATCTCTGCTTATTTTGTGCTGGATTGAGCACAGAATAGGCAAACACAATCCTGCCTAATGGAATGATTAAGTGTTTAAAATGATGTTTTAATTCAATCAATTAAAAGCATAAACAGCATGAGTTTGATTGAATCAGTTTAAAGAATCACACAGAAGCCAATGTGGTTGTCAGCAGGGGTGAAAAATTCATGTATCACCTACACACAGCTTGAATTCTGTATTTCTCAATTAGATATTACAATCAACCTACTCTATCACAGAGTAGCTCTCGAGTGAGAAGAAAAACATAGCAAAGCTTTCAAAACATGTGCAGTTAATTAAAATTTAGGCACTCAGCAACCACTGTCAAACATTTAATAAATATGACAGCTTGATTAGTCTTTATTTGTTATGTGTCTTTCATAGACAATTTCAAAAAAATGTTTAATAGATTTAAGATACTTTTAAGAGGGGAAAAAAGGGGCTTAGAATGTAATGAATCATCTGCCTTTCAGGAATATGTAAATTTTATATTCAGTAGATGCATTCTTAAAACTCAATAGACTAGAAAGAACCACAAATGTTTAACAACTGTTAATTGTGTATCAAGTACTTAAGAGATAGCAACATGAAAGAAAACAGAAACATTCAATTGCAATTTTAATATTCAATTGCTTTTATCCAACAATACGCTCACTTGTATGGTAGTTTAACAAGCCAATGTTAGGGCAGGACTTACCAGAAGTGCTCAGTTTTGTCCTAACCAAGTATTTACATCAATGATAGAAAACAATGCCTTTAAAATAATTTTGATTAGAAGGAAAAATGGGAGAGAAGATGCTTTTGCAAACATATGTTTCAAAAATTAACACAAATATATTAAAATCAAATTTCTTATTGGAACTCATCCATTTAATCCCATTCATAGTACATAAAGACAACCTGATTATTAAGTAGACTGGCATAGTTCCTTCCATTTCTACACCTCAGCTGATGTGCTTCTGCTTAACAATTCTGCCCTATAAACTTTAGGTTTCAGTGTAAACAATATATATTTCATTTTACTTATTTTTTCAGTATAACCTTTTCAGATTGTTCTTTAAAACATTATCATCATATGAATTTGTTTACAGAAGAACTTTGCCAAGATAAGAGCTTAAAATAATATAATTTTAAAGAATAATATAAATAAATTTACAAATGGAAGCAAATAACACATTCAAAATTACTATTCTCTGTGTTGATTCTTCTCACCTCATGATTTGTGTACCAGCTTGGCTCCAATAGTTCATCAAGTTTTAGAATAAATAAAAAGACTATTTATTGGACTGATAGTTTTCATATCATTCATATAATGATACTTTGAAATAAGCTTAATATTTTAATTATAATATTTAGCCTTTCATCTGCAAAAGGAGACAAAGTATTAAAATACTTCAAATAATGTAAAATAAATAATTAAAAATCAAAATATCTTACATAACAGTACAAGAGTTTTGCAAGTAAAGAATTGGTGAGAGTATGCTTATATTAGACATAAGGAAAAAATTCTAGTCCCATCTGTGGAAGTGTTCAAGGCCAGGTTGGATGGGGCTCTGAGTACCTGGTCTAGCAGAAGATGTCCTTGCCCATAGCAGGGGAGTTGTAATTAGATGAACTTATGGTCCCCTTCCAGCACAAACCATCCTATGATTCTATAAATTAAAAATACATAATTCAGAAGACATTGCCAGAGAAGATACTTTTAAATATGTTGGAATTCTATAAATAACTGGATGCCTTATTACCTGAAAACAAACTATAGGAAAGCTTACTTTTGAGACTAATACTATACCTGAAATTTGCCCCAAGCACTAATGAAATTATGTTTTCAAGAGAAAAGGATCATACAAACAGTCATATTGTATGAATATTAATTCACAAGTCTGGTCATATTACAATACCAGTGAAAGGTTACTGCATATGCAGCATTAAAGGGAATAAGTGTAGTAAAAGACTTTGAAAACTTTCAGTAGCTGTTTTGTAAACACAGTCAGCCACATAGCAATATCTAGAAGCCATATTGGCAAAAAGTTTGGAAAAGTGAATGGTTAATATTTTTTATTAGGGGAGGTCTACAAGAACTAGTTTCACAGTAAAAGGAAAAAAAAAAAAAAAAAAAAGAGAGGAATCTGTGTCTTTGCTATCCTAGGAATCATGTATTTTTTGCAAAAAGCAAAATAATACCATAAATAATCCATGAAGCAATATTTTTCATCTCTTTGACTGACAATTGTGCAACTTGTGTGATCACAGTCCTTCATCGGAAACAAATCTATCCATGTTTCTGTTTCTCAAACTGCATAAAGAATGAGTTAAGTGATTTCATGGATCTAGAAATTTCATGTTCCAGACATTTTTCTGAGGCATTCTTTCTTTGTCCATTTTACTGTGATATTGGGATTTATCTGATTATATTATAGTATAGCTGGGAGAAATCCATATTTCCTCAGAAAACACAGATCATCTTACAGACCATGTAATAACATTCTAGACAGCTTGTGTTATCAACACCTGTATAAGAAATTAGAAAAATTCCACTTCTTATCTGCAACAGAATTTTTGTGTCAAAGCAGTTTTCTGGAAACTCAAAATAGATTGTAAGAAGAGAGGAGTGCATCTGTTGTCCAATTTAACTGCTGGTTTACTAAACATTTCTATCAAATAAGACCTCTCCTATTTGTTAAAGAACAGTATGATTCATACGCATCATCAAGTTAAACATGCTGGTTCTGTAGGAAACTGAATCTTTACAGTGACAAAAGGCCTGGCTTGCTTTCAGTCACCTCCTGATACCTCATAACTAAAAAGTTACTCAGCTTCTCAGACCTTCACAGTTTCTGCTGATTAACACAGTTATCTGTTGCCTTGCTCTATTAGACTTTCATATTTCACTTTTAAATTCCTTAATACAAAAGGAAATTGTGGGTAGATGAGGAAAATGATAAGGATGATCATGAAGTGCTTCACTGATTTAATGATCCGTGATTAGATGTCCTAGATCAATAGTGAGGTAATATTGACAGCTTTCTAAAAATGAATCCTCTTTTTAACCTTCATCACGTTTTAGATTTTTACCCCATTTGAGACATCTTCTTTTTCTACTCAGGTATCAAGTCATTCTGACAGTAAAGGATACACTGCCCGAAAAATAAAAGATATTTAGTTGGGTAACATCTCCGTAATGTTCTTACAATTTAAATACAGTGCATGATGCAGTCATAAACAAAAGTAAAACTCTAAAAGGAATTAATGGAAACAGTTAAGTGGTAAGCATTTACTGATTTTATCTTTATATATGTAATTATTATTATTATTATTATTGTAGATATAAATATGTTGCCATTCTACAACATATATTAAAGAAGTTTGCTGTTATTCAAAACATGTCCAAGAAAACTTCTATCTGGAAAAAAAAAAAATTAATTTTTGGAGCTGAATTTTTTTTGGTTTTTTGTTTTCTATTTCTGGTGGGAGGTGTCTACTTACATTGCTATTTGCTGATTTTGTAGGGAGAAAAAGCAAAGTAGGCATATTGCTTTCACTTAAGAAGACCTTCTAAAATGGAGAGAGTAGCTGATTTTAAAAGTTCTGGCTATAAACTGAATTGTAAAATAAAAAATTAACAAAGTTGCAACAAAAATTTTCATGTGCACCACTGCCAAAGGAGGTGACTCAGTTTTACATTGTTTTTGAAAGAATGCTGGATTTTCAAGGATAAATAAATAAAATACTGAAATTTTAATCAAAAACTATAAGAAGCCCTCTGTTTTAAACATGTCAATATGGGCTTTTTTACTAAAAATACATAGTATGAATGTTCTTCACATTTTACTTCATTTTGTAATTGTTATTTATTCCTGGGAAAAGTTTTGAAAGGACATATATGCATTATCCCTAGATATTTCTGAACTACGTCATATTAATGTGTTAAATACATCAGAATATCTCATCCTGTAATCTAAATAAAGGACAATCTAAGCACTGACAGTTTCATCCAGACACCAATTAAGTACCTTAAGAAATTAGCTGATGAAGCATTATTGCTGATAAATACTCGACATAGTTAATTTTCATTAAAAGATCTAATTTGAACATTCATTATAATGTATGTAAAAGAAGTATAAGCTATTGTTGCTTGATGGTCTGAAAAATATACAGTAACGTAAATTTTCCATTTAGGCGACTTTCCCATTTAGCTTATTCAGGGCCAAACTACATGGCATTCATCTACTATATGGCATTTATTTTTTTCTGTGTTTTTTCTTATAGAAAGGCTTATCTAGTACATGAGATACTGAACAATTAAGTGTAAATATGTACAAAAATCCCTCCAGGATCAAAGGAATCCAAAAAGAGCTCCGAACCAGCAAAGTAAGCTTCCTATCATCTTCAACTTCACTCCTTTATTCATTAATGACAATAATACATAAATTCAGTTGCCAAATTCTGATTTTTATTCAGAATAAACACGGGCAGTTACTTTAAAATTATTCTTTGGAAACTGAATACAGAAGTGTAAAATTGGTCAGGTTAGGTTTTAAAGATTGGCCCAAAAATATTTATTCATTCATTTTATGCAACAGTTTTTTTAGTAAGTCATAAGCTTTCAGGCAAATGACTGTACTGATGCTACAGACTGTTGCATTTCTAAACTATCATAGGTTTTATACCATCTAAAAAATGGAGTGGAGCAGGAATGAAAGGGAAAGAGGGAAGTTTTGATCTAAGTATAAAATTTAAAAAGCATACAGATAATAGCAGAATGCTACAGAGATGCTTCACTGTTTCTAAGTATTTAAGACATCAAAAAGTTTTGCAAGAGTAATTGAATTTAATCATTGAATAATTAGTAATTATTTAGTAATTGAATTTAATACAGGTTCTAAAAATTCCCCTTCCTTTTTGCAAATCCTATGCAGTTCATTGAATTAAATTAAATTTCTTTTTGTACATGTAACTATGAAGAAAGGTCTTCATTACACTAAGAGGGAAACACTCAGCTCTGGTGACTGCCTTTAGCATACTAGATAAATAAAATCTAGACTGAAACAATCCTTACTAATCTTCAGATGTCAATACAATAACTTTCTGCAGCCAAATCAGGGTTTTAAAAAGCAAATGATCATTTGAACATTCTTATAATAAAAAAATTATAAACAATCCAAAAAAAAAGAGATTTTTTGTAAAACTAACATAACTGTAACTTCAGTCAACTAGAACATATCACAGTTTTTACATGACCTTGTCCAAGTTCTATTCTCATCATAGATCACAAGACAAAAAAGATTAGGAAAGAATTTTCAAAAATTTAACACTTAAGAGAATGAAAACAGAGTTGGAAATTTGGGTTATTCTGATTTTCCTTAGGAAAAGTATTTCTTTGCATCATATTTTTTTCCTAACAATTACACAGGTGAAAAAGTAATTGTAAATCTGGGGAGGAGGGGAAGGATCAACCTGAGTTTCCTGTTGATATGGATATTTTGCAGGTTTAGAACACCATAAATGTGTTAGAAGGCCTGTAAGAAGGAATTGGTTGTGTAATTGGTCATAGCCTAACATTATATGTGCTCAAGAACTTATGCCTGCACATATGAAAATCCTTCTGAAAAAGCTGGCATTTCCTTACTGTGAAGCACACTGTTCATTAGCAATTATGTTTTCTATATGTAAAGCTTACCAAAGTCCTGTTGACGCAACTTCATGTCCCAACCTAGAAGAAACATTTTTAAAACCTTAGGCAGAATCATTAAAATTCTTCAAAACATACACTACTCCATATGCCATGACTACTATGAATATAAATGTTAATATATTTTTATGGTATTTTTAAAAGACATGTTTTAAAGTTAAATGTTAGTCCTTTTCTGGATAATTATGGATAACAGAAATCTGTGATATCTTCTTTCCAAAAGTGTAAAATATTAATCCTTAATTCAGTAGGTTAGATTTATCGACATGGTATGAATCACAGATCTTTCAGATCATCGAGTCCAAACTATTACCTAACACCACCTCATCTACTAAACCTTAGCAATAAGTGCCACGGCTAATCTTTTTTTAAACACTTGCAGGGATGGTGAATCCATCACCTCCATAGGCAGCCCATTCCAATGGCCAATCACACTTTCTATGAAGAATTTTTTTCCTAATGTCAAGCCTAAACTTCCTCTGATGCAGAATAAGACTGTGTCCTCTTGTTCTGTCACCCATTGCCTGGGAGAAGAGACTGATCCCCACCTGTAGCAGAATATTAGGCTGTATTATAGTATGTTTTGTTGGCAGTTGTGGTTTCAGAGGGTCCCGATCCCTGACGCCACCAAATAGATGATTCCATTCTAAGGGATCGCAAACACAACTGGCAACACCCACCTAGCTGCATCCTCATCTCAGGTAGTTTTTGAGACTGATAAGGTCTCCCTGAGCCTCCTCTTCTCCAGGCTAAACAACTCCACCTCTCTGGTGAAGACAGGCTGAGAGAGTTGAGGTGGATCAGTCTGTGGAAGATAAGTCTTTGGAGAGACCTTAGAGCAGCCTTCCAGGATCTGAAGGGGCTCTACAAGGAGACGGAAGAGGGACTTTTGGCAAGGGCATGTAGAGATAGGTCAAGAGGAAATTACCTTAAGCTGAAGAAGGGCAGGTTTAGGGTTAGACATTACGGAGAAATTCTTTACTGTGTAGATTGTTAGTCATTGTAACAGGTTGCCCAGAGAGGTTATGAACCTCCTCATGCCTGGAAGTGTTTAAGACCAGGCTGGATGGGGCTTTGACCATCCCTGGTCTAGTGAAAGACATCCTGCTCATGACAGGGGCATGGTGATCTTTAAGCTCCCTTTGAACCCAAATCATTCTACGATCCTATGATTTTTGAAATTTTTGATGTGTGTATATATGGAGTTTGAGAGACATGATTCTCTGGAAATCAGGTTCAACTTTAGCATTATGTCTACAGGAACTTCAGACTGGGAATTTCCACAGCAAAATTCAGGATGCCAGAATGGTCCCAAAGCTATTCATTGATAAGAAAAAATTTTTGGTTTACCCTCTGTTCACAGCCTACCGTCCACTCTACTGACACAACTTCTGTTTTTCATGTAGTTGTATTGACTATGCATAGAGTCAATGTCATTCTGCCTAATCTCTGTACTAGTAGGGTAAACACATCAATCTAATTTTTTTTCAGTTTTTCTTGTCTTGTAGACAGCTACCCATGTTTCTTACAACTTTTCCAATGACTTTTTTGCTAGCAGAGCTATAAATGGTTTACTGAATTTTACCAGTTTATCATTTCACAAGCTGTTACAATCCGTAATTGAGGTTTTTATTAAATTCCCATAAGCAAAATTAAAGTACAAATGAGATTAGATGTTGGATTTTAAAATGATTAGTCAATTTTATTTAACTATAAACTAAAGCATAGAGAGTGAGAAGAGAAAAACAGAAAAACTTGGAAAAAAGCTAAGAATTATGTTAAAAAGAAGCATAGAAAATGTCACTACCAGGATGTTTCAATGTCGTTACAATAGCTGGAATATGGTCAGGTGTTTTGATGGTCTCGGTGGTCGCTGGTCCACCATCATACAGGTGTGCAGCCAGGTTTCTGGATTTTTCTACCGAGCTGCTGGTTCTGGGCATAGCTGGAGTTTGGTTCACATCCCAGCCAGAGAAGGAAAGAGTTCTTTGTAGCTGCATTTTCCTGATTGGAGTCTCCTGCGTAGCAAAGTCTCTGCCACATACATGGGCTCTTGCCGAACATGTATGGAGATCAGCAGGGTGGGGAGCAGGGAAAAGCTTGTAACAGTGTTCTCTGCAATTTGTATTTCTCAATCAGATCCATGGCCAGGCTCCCAGGAACTCAGGGTTTGGGGTTCCTCAGTTCACTCGTGGGTTTTAGGTGGACTCAGCTCTCTCTGAAGCAAGCCCATTCTCCCCTCTTGGTTACAGCGTCTCAGCTCTCAAGGCACGTCCACCTCCAGTGACCAACTTCCTGGTACTTCCCATTGTTCCTATGAGAGCATGGTGACTGATGCTTTTTAACTTAGCAAAGGTAAAATCATTCCCACATCATCCAGAATTCTGAACACCTTTGTACACTATTTTTTAATGAGTTACTTAAAACTCCAGATTGATAATTTCAATTACTTGTTTTTTTCTTAAAGGTAGTCATCATTTGTCTCTTGTCTGTGCAACAAAGCATAATTTCATTGTAGAAATCATGATATCAAATAAAGCTTCCATGCAATACTACAAAAAATATGTTTTTTCAATAAATGGTTCTTCCTGCACATGTTCCTACTGCCTGGAGGGATATTCTTACTTCATTTCTGCTAGATGCTGGAGTTTAATGCTACTATATTAGGCTAGCAAAACTTCTGTAAAACTTGAGTACTATTCATTAATATATAGATAGAGATAGAGATATATAGATGAAAATTCATTTTCTTAATGACTTGTTGGAATCTACTAGAAAAATAAAAATGGAGAAATAGTTTTCTGAAAATCTTGTTTATACAATAGCTTACATATTTTTTTCCCTTTCCCTTCTCTTCTCCGAGTCTAAAACTCTCTGTGGAACTCATAGGGACAGAAGCCAATGAGTTACACAGGCATACTTAAGAACAGAATGTTGTCAGTAAGCTTTAGTAAACAATCCGAAGAAAATGCTAGAAACTATTGTCCTATGCAATGTACTTGCTGCTGTTAATTTTTTTTACTTGCTAAACTCCATTGCTTTTCTACACTTTACTGGGTTTTGTTGATTTTTTTTTTAATAGAGCCAATTTCATTTGCTCTTTAGTTCACTTGGTTTTGTCACTGTTTATAGTATTAACAATTGTTATTAATTAGAACACAAACATATTCCCAGCCACACTCCAAATACAGCCATTGTTTTGGTGTAATTCAACTATTTTGTTTTTTTTTTCTTTCTTTTTTTTTTTTTTTAATAATTATTTGCAGGAAACAGGTAGCAGACTGTACTTAACAAGTCTTAAAAGCATTCCTTTTTCAATTCTCAGCCATCTCTCATGGGGCAGCCATTTATTTTCTGAATGTTCTCTAATAGTTTCTCCTACAATACTTAAAGGAGAAAATGGAACATTTCTTTTCTTGGAAGCAAAATCTTTAAAACAGATTTAAATACTTTGGTGTCTCTAGTATATAACACTTGGAGTCTAAGTCTCCTTATACAGAGACCCTTTTCCCTCTGCTGACATCTGACACAGTATGAACAGTCCAGAAGAAATCTATACAGGCAGAAATGGCTTTTTGAGAACAAAAGGCAAGTATTCAGCTTTGAACTTTCCGAACAACATAAAATATTTGGATTTGGTCTTGTCCTAGCAATCAGACTGTGGCCATGATGTAGAGCACTGTGACCTTCTTTCCAAGGATATGCCAGGCAACGAATGAATCTGAGAAAACACTAATGCTGTTTCGTACTTAATATGAATCTATACTAGGACATGGGTAGTTCTAGGATTTCTCAGTCTAGTTATATCTGATAATAGCTAAAATAAGACTTCCTTTTCTCCCCTCTTCTCTAGATCATCAGTAAAGCAAATAAGAGTGATTTTTTTTTTCTAAATGTGATGATGGGAGGGGTAAAACCTTGGAACAAATTCTTCACTGCTTGTATAAGGATTACTTATTTACCAGTATGCTGCAGTGTACTACAAATATTGTACACAAAAACTAAAAATGATTCTTAAAGAAGTTTAGGATTGGGATAAAAATCACATTACTTTAATTAATTATCTTTTTCTCTAGGTTATCTAGAAAAAATTTGTCAGTGTGGTGGTTTTAAGCACCACAATATTAACTAGGGGGCACTCTTAATAATGACGAGAAGAATGACAGAATGTGACAACAGCAAAAACACTTTATTTGTCTGGAGCTCAAAGGAAACACAGATTAAGGGAACCCCAGACTCAACACAAAAAAAAAAACAAGCACCCAACAAAAACCACAAAAAAAGGGAAAACAAAAAAAAAAACCAAGGAAAAAAAAGGAATAAGGGAACTGCTTTCAAAGGCCAGCCAAACTGGCCACAGAGAAGCAGTGGAAAGGAAGAGCCACTTCTTCTCCCTCTCTGGTGGTAGCCAACTCCCAGCCCTTGGAATTTCTGCAAAACACAACACAGTGAAAGGTTCTCCCCCCAACCCGGGATGTTATTTGGGGAAGCTTTCAACCTGTAGTTGTGCTCGTGTGGCTCCAATGCCGATGGAGGTGGGCTGAGTCAAGCCACG
>VXBA01005105.1:163492-194699 GCA_013399895.1 Serilophus lunatus
CACTACAATAAACCAGGCATAGGATCTATCTAGGGATCCAGTTAGGAGCAACAGAAGATAGGATCAAAGACAGCATTGAAAATAAGATCTAGCACACACGAAATGTTGCCTATCCAGGAAACAAGCTACCTACAGTATAGGTCTAAGGCGCATGTTCAAGAGACAGGAACATAAACAGAGTAGGTACACATCAGGAACAGCCAAAGCAAGGAGACCAATTGATCAGACCTTAGCTCAAGTGATGCTTATGGGACCCAAGACACATGGTGAGAAAGGAAGCCCCAAGTGAGGCTGGTTAGGTTCATTAAGACCTGTGGGTGTCTTAGGAGCTCTGACATGATACCACAACTTAGAAATTTAGACAAACAAGTTTCTAGTCAAGCTGGAATCAAAACCAAAATCAACAGTGCTGTCAGATTTCTTTGCTCAGCCATCAATTTAGCATTCTGTAAATAGGTTTTTTACTACCCAAAATTCTGCTTTTGATAATACTGAAACTCCTTAAGTATAAGGAATTTTAAGCAACAAAGGACTGGGCTTAAACCCAAGGTTTATAAGTGTCCACAAGATAACTTTATGTCCTACTTCTGCTGGAATTCTCATGAGTAAAATTAATAGATTGACTGCAATTCAAACCTTGTCCAAATAATAGAAAGAAGAATTAGTAGTAACACACCTGTTTACAAAAAATGTTGCAGCTGTCTACTTGGACAGTAGGTGAAAAAACAGGTTATGAGGAAAGTAGCAAAATCATTTTCCGTCTTTGCTAAAACAGAAAACTCTTAGATAGACATATATGAGCTCAGCTGTTGTGCAAGACATACTGGATGCAATGAAGGTTATTTAGAAATACCATACAAAGAGCTTGACTTCTCATGCCCAGCTGACTGATACATTTTTTTTATCCACAGCAAAGAGTACATTCTCTTTCAAATTTTCTGTTATTTTATTCCATCATGGGACAGGGAAAGTTGCAATGAAAAAACTTTGCTGAAGGCAATATAGACAAAAAAAAAAAAAAAAGAATAAAAAAATGCTCACAATTTTCCAACACAGGGCCTGTCCATTCCTCTGTCACATACTTCTAAGCCTAATTGTCACCTCTACAACTTAATATTTCGAACATTGGACTAAATATTGGTTTCAGAAACCACTACCACACAGAAAGGATTGAGGGGTCATTTTCCACTTTTTAAAACAGACCACTCTATTTCTCACCATACAAACAAAAACCAATTTATATAAAAGACAGAGGTTCTCATAAAAAAATGAAGAGAAAGAGTTAGCATAATTTTTTAGAAAAATAAAAATTTTTACAAACTACATTTTAGCATCAAATTTTTATTCCTTTTACACTAAAATATATAGCATTCAGACCAGACAGAAAAAGTTATTGTCAGATGAAAAAGTATTATTTGTTCATAAATATAACTTCAATTTATGACTTTATGCATATTTTCACTATAAATTTCAAGAGTCCCATTATAATAGCTATATGCCAATTTATCTACATTTACAACAATTCAAAAACAAAAAAAGGACCTTATAAATATTTTATAAAATTTTTTTAGGATTACAATAACTTCAATAATGATTTGTAAAAATAGATAAATATCACAAGGCTTTAGTGTTTTATGTTTTGTTAATTGAAATTAAATTTCTAAAGTTCATCCAATTAATAAATAGTAATGACACTGTCATTGCATAAAAGCAACTTATACTATTTTCTCCGCATCCTCACCTACCCAGAAAAATCTCAGTCATCATTTTGAGCAAAACCATACATCAATCAGTTCAGCATTTGGCACTAGTGAGGGGAACAACCAGCCGAAGTCATACTAAGGATTTCCAATAGCAAATCTTTAACTAAAAGAGTAGGTTTCAATGCCATTAGACACAAAAGCATTTTAAAAGGCTCAGTAATATTGCTATCATGTTTCATCCATACACCTACTCGTTGGGCTGAAATATTTATCACTTGTGCATGAGACCATGCTCCGCAGGGATAAAAATTTCCCCCTCGAGCTATCAGAGGGGAATAAAACAGAGAACAGCTTAAAACAATTATAAAATAAAATCCTATGATTCCTTTACAGTTATCTCCTTTTCCGTTGGAGTGTAGTGGGCTTCTGATCCTCGATAACCCCGACTCCAAAACCCTAATGGTCGTCCACGGGTTTCTCCTGATGTTCTCTGCCAAAGGCTCCAGTTGAGACCATGCTCTCCTGCTGCAGTGTAGAGGATATTTTGCACAGCTGGTCCTGTCCGAACAGGCCCAAGAGCTACTGCACGAGCTATTTCTTGTGTGACCTGCTCAAAGGCCTGTTGCTGCTCAAGGCCCCACTCAAAGTGGTTCTTTTTCCGGGTCACTCGATAGAGGGAACTCACAAGCTGACTATATCCTGGAATGTGCATCCTCCAGAATCCCACAAGGCCTAGGAAAGCTTGTGTTTCTTTCTTGTTGACTGGCGGAGACATAGTTGCAATTTTATTCACTACATCCATGGGTATATGGCGGCATCCATCCTGCCATTTTATTCCCAAAAACTGGATCTCTTGTGCAGGGCCCTTTACTTTACTTTGTTTTATGGCAAAGCCAGCCTTCAAAAGGATTTGGATTATTTTCTTTCCTTTCTCAAAGACTTCTTCTGCTGTTTTGCCCCACACAAGATTTGACTTTTCTTTTTTTTTTTTTGGTGACAAACAGAAGAAAAAGTTAATTCCAGAAGAGTAGTGAGATATGCATCTAAAGGGTAAATTCCTGTCGGTAAGTCAAAAGCAGCACTGTCCTTTCCAAAAACTGGAGGTAATGAAAAGAGATTAATTTAGCAATTTATTTAGAAGATCAAAGGATTCATTTCTATTTGGTTTGATTCTTATTTGTCTTGAATTATATACATCAAAAGTATCTACCTCAGGCTTATGAGAAGAAGAGAATAAGAAAGCCAAAGCACTGAAATTAACATCAGGGGAACAGATCAGGAAACAACTTTAAGACCAATAAGTTGCTATGACTTTTTCTGTTATAAAGATAAACATTTTGACCTTTTTAAAATATGCCTTCTGGAACTGCAAGGGCAACATAATCAGGTCTCTTTCAAAAGACACTGATTCAGTGCAATAAATTGAAGAGTTCTCAAAGAGCTGGAAAAAAGTGGAATTAATAAAATGTTAAAGTACAGTTTACTTGTTCTTAATAATCCTGGCCATTTAAAATTCAAGCATTAAAACACTGATAGGTTCCTGTACGTTGAACAACAAATTTCAAACTTATTTGAATTATCAATTCAAAGGAAACTTTTTCAAGGGCTGTCTGTAAAATGGCATTGCAACTGTAAATGCAATGTTAACATAATGTTGTTGCTAAGTAATGCTGTGTACATATGTCCTATGTATATGAATGAAAACACCATTATTTTTAAGCAATGCAGTTCCAAGAAGTCCTTAAAATTTACAGAAAATATGCTGGCAGAATATATGATGCTGCTCTGAAAAAAAAAAAAAAAATAGAAAACTTTAACTTGTCAGAGAAAAATAGCATGCGAAGTGTCACCTATCTAAAAAAAACCCAGAGAGTTGTCTGTAGGGCTGAACAACAGCTGAGAGTATTTTCCATTTCCCTGAGGCAAATGACTTAAGATTTAGAAGAGTCCCTTCTCACCCACTTACATGTTGTTCTTTTGAGTATACTCTTTATTACTGAGAAGCGTGAACTCCCTGTGGGCTGGGAACTGGAAGCTCCAGGGAATACCCAGATTGGGCAGCCAGGGTCTGTCCCACTGCCTTAGCCAGAAGGGAAGTAGGGGCGCTGGGGGAAGCCTCAGGTGCCCCACTGCACAATTTCCTGTGGACGAGGAGGGACTGACTGTGATCTGGGGCATGGACCTGCAGGTAGGCTTGACCCAGGGCTAGTCAGGGCTGTGGGGACTTAGGAACCAGACCTGAGGGGAGGAACTGGAGGCCCCAGCAGGCTGTAATGGGGTCCAGGGCTCAAGGCAAAGGCACAGTGAGGCCCCAGCTGAGGCTGGGCAAGGATAGTAAGATCTGATAGTGTCCTTATGGCCCTGACAGTATTAAACTGTATTTCTACATCCAAATCATCTATTCACATAGCTTCTAATGTGTCTCTTACTATCCTTTATGATTGTCTTCTTCATCCTTCCTCACAACAGCTTACAGCATATAGGTTCATTGTGGCAATATTCTACATTATGAAATCAGACATAAAAGTAGTTCTTCATTTTGCAGTGGTAAGCAAACACTGATACCAGAGAAAGTGCAAGCTCTGAGGTGATTACTTAATGTCTCCTAAGTAAGGTCAGTGCTTATGACATAACATATGTGGGAAATCTAACATTTATTGTCCTTATCATAAGTCAGAAATCAATAATTTGAAGAAGGTAAGTAGCACCATTATCTGGGAAGATTTAAATATCTGAGAATGAAATCAATAAAGTACCTTTATCATGATGTAGAAGATACTTATGACTTAGAGCAGTCTCCTGATTAAAAAGAAACAAATGAAAAGATACCCACCAGTGAAGTTGTCTTGTCCTTGCCTATCATCTTCTTTCTTCTGACCTTTTCCCTGGTACACAAGGAATGCTTGTGTATTTCATCTGCCTATGAGTTGTAGCTGTTCAGTTTTTCTGCCTAGGAAGATCAGCAACAATTCCAAGAAAGGCATGAAAACTACAAAACTAAATAGATTCTTCAGTGGCAACTGAAGAATTTAGGGTTCCACTATGGAAGAAAAAGTTCATCTATTTGCAGTTTCATGGTAAAAGTATAGAATTTTTAATATAGAAAAGAAAGTTATGCAAGTACAGTTCTTCAGCTATTTATTGGAATTCTCACAGAAGCAAGGGTAACTTTAGGCTCTAATTCATATTCCACTTATTTTAATGTGTGGTTTTTTTAAAGGTTTTCATTCGCAAGCATGCTTATTCTGAAGTTTCTATTCTCCTGAGGAACAGCTTTATTCATCCTTGCTTGCCCTTGCTTTTTCTCTAGCTTCTGAAAGAATTTACAAGAACAACTTAGATCCTCATTAATCTATCCAATCTAGAACAATCTGGTAAATTTTCCTTTGAGAGGTCCTTATTTTAGGTTCTTGGTAATGCGGTAACTCTGAAGTTAGTGCACAAATGAACTAGCTATTCTTCTGACTCTTTCTGGGACAATAATATTGACACAATTACACTGGTTTTGTCTGTGCAGAGCTGTGTCTTTTCATAACAGCTTATATATTGTTTTGTTTTGGTGCTGTGATCTAAACAGTATGGAAAACACTTCAGTGTTTAAGCTATTGCTGAATAGTTCTTACACATCATAAGGCCTTTTCTGTTTCTCATATTGCTCCACCACTAAGTTGTCTGGGAATGCACAAGAAGTTGGGAGGGGACACAACTGAAACAGCT
Source organism: Serilophus lunatus (assembly GCA_013399895.1). Lineage (NCBI taxonomy): Eukaryota > Metazoa > Chordata > Aves > Passeriformes > Eurylaimidae > Serilophus > Serilophus lunatus. The sequence continues at coordinate 168,913 of VXBA01005105.1, forward strand.
AACTCCAACTGCCTCAAGGAAAATTCCATACCATATAGTATCAGACTCGACAATAAAAGGGGGCATTTAGAGTTACAATGTTTTTATTCCAATGTTTGTATTTGTTTTTCTGGAAATGCCAGAACATCTTCCCATCTGCGGGAACTAGTGAACAAATTCCTTGTTTTGCTTGGCTTGTGTACTTATCTTTTGCATTGCTTATTGTTCTGTTTTTATCTCAACACATGAGTTTTATCATTTTTACCTTTATGACTCTTTCCTCCATTCTACTGTGGGGGAGTGAGAAAGCACCTGTGTGAAGCTGTGCTGCCTACTGGCTTTACCCTAAAACACACAAGTTGTTTGAGTACTACTGCTCAAGTAAGACCATAAATGATTGTGTAAGTCTGATGTAAATGAAAAATCATTTTTTTAACTAGTAGATATACTAATCAATTAATAAAAAATTAGGAAGCGCTTAGGAAATGATAAAAGTTAATATTTCAAGTACGTAAATTAATGCATTTAATTGGGAAAACATTATGCAGAGCTTTTCCATTCACTAAAAAAACCAAACCAAACCAAACCAAACCAAAACAAAAAAAAAAACAAAAAAACAAAAAACAAAGGAACTAAGTAAAAGCATAGAGAGAAAGGATCACTTCCCTTGACCTGCTGGCAACACTCCACCTAACATAACCCAGGATGATTTGTTGGATTATAAAGTAAAGCAATCTGAGTTTCTGATTCAGTGTTATGCTGTATCTCTATGATATTTTTAATATAAATGGTTAAAGATCAACCTTGGTAGTGTCACAACTGTTATTCAATTTTAATTTCAATCCAATCAAAAGGTCAACAAATCTATTCTGCAATAGTTGTTTTGGGTTTCAGTTTACAATTTCTTCTGCTTAATTTAATGCTGGTATTCTAGATACATCATCTTGTGCTGCAATACATTATTTCTCTCTGACTTAATATTTCAATTCATTGGCCATTTCTAGCCTGTTAATTCTCCCCGCTCCTTATCATTGCTGAGTCAAGCAGTACATCCTTTCTTCTTTTATCTTTCCTCAGAAACCTATCCCTCCATATTCTTCATCCGTTTTTGGGGGGGTTTTGGGGGTTTGGCTTGCTAGGGATTTTGTTGGGGTTTGGGGGTTTTTTGTTGTTTTGTTTTGCTTTTCCCCGTTGTCAGAAATTCATTTAGCTTGTCAATATATCTTTTGGAATGTATCGTCTTTTGGAATGTAGCATATTGTCCCAAACACCACAATGAAAAAGTGGTTTCCTTGGTTGCTGAAACAGTTATGAACTCTCTGCTACTTTCTGACTACTGTGTGCTCATTTTGTCACCTGCAAAACCATAAGAAATCTCTTAAGTCCTTCAAAACAGATGTGAATCTCTAGCTATCCTCTACCTGTCTTTCCAGGCTCATACTATGCCAAACTTACTTGAAATGCCAATGAACCAATCTCTCTGAACTGATAAACATCACAAAAGAAAGAGTAAACCAATCATCTCTGTTATGTTATCTTTTCATTAAAAAATTCTATCAGACATTGTAGGTTTTGTAGTTTTCTTCAGAATCACATAAGTTTCCTGCAGTGTTAGTAATATAAGATCACTTGTCACACAACAGGTCTTCAGATTTATTTTCCCAGCTACTGTAAATTATATTGTAGATTTATTTGTTTATGAGTTTATCAAGCTCTATCTTAAAAGTCTCCAACTTTCCTATCCTATGTTGTAAATTACTCACAATCATAAGATAGGGATAAAAACTGTTACCTCTGTTTTTAAGACATGGAAATAAAGCTTACAGATTCTAAGAGATTTTGCTGGTGGACACATGCAATGGAATAGAGATTGTCAACTCTAAGGCATGTAACTAGTATTGCCATGCTGTGTCCATTACATTTGCTGTGCAAAAAAAAAAAAAAAAAATTATGAAAAGTACAAAAATAAATTAATCATACTATCCTCATTTTGCACCAGTTTATTTATTATAAAAGACGTGGTAACATGCATAAATATTAATAGAGATATTAATAAGGAAATGAAAACCATCACTAAACTACAAAGCAGTTTGTGAGAGACTGCAGAAAATGATGACTGTCTCAAAATAACTAGTTTTCAGGGGCTGGGAGTGTGGCAGGGTGGGGAGGGACAGAACAGGGCAAGTTCTGCCAAGGTGGAATGGTGCACTGCTCCACGCCCCGCCCCCACTGGAGCCTCTAGTCTAGTCTCAGGATGGCTACCAAGCCACTGGCACACCAAAAGCCCCACCTGGGGGAGAGCCCCTAGAGACAAGAGCAGATAAAAGCAATTGCACAGGAATATATGTGATCATGGCACACTATTCAGATTTTATAGCATCTGAGAACAAGATTGGATTCAAGCATTGACTATTAATCTTTCTCTGTACCCTTTCTCTCTCTTTCTCACTCTGTCTCTCTCTCTCTCTCTCTCCTAATTTCTTCTCAAAATCTAGGTAATTTAAAGTTGGATGGGTTGCAGTTTGCTAAGTCAATGCCTTTAAAATACTTTATTTTGGTTGAATGTTCCTTTAAAATTTGCCAAGAACCCTTACTTTTAAAGTTTGCCAATAAAAGCTTGTTCTTTAACTTCCTGAGAATGTTGCATTTTCCTTTGTGCCTGCCTCAGGGAATCGAGGCACATCTTTAAGAAAATTGTTGAGTGAGTCCAGGGCCTTACACAGTTCTCTTTTTTTTTTTCCTGTCACAATTACTCTCATTAGAATTGTGCAGTGACAGTAAGAACTATTCTGTTACATGTCCACAATATCAGATTAGAAGATTCTGTATACAATACATATGCAGTCAGAAAGTCAAAATCCATAATGTGAACTGGCTATCTTTAGCCTCAGTTTCTTCTGTATCTTTAAAATTATTGTAAAGAAGAATGGTTTTAATTAATATGTATACCTTTAATTAATCTGCATATCAGTACCCCACATTTGCTGGCATGATGAAGAATTTAAGATATGTCATAGTTACTAAATTTTGTGTATTCCTGTATTAAACTCACATATACACACACAAATTTTTTTTGCAAGCCTCTGAACCCCTAAAAGCATTTTTTTCAGTTCAATCTGATTAGAAACTTCAAAATATAAATATTAACACATTCTTTTTATTTTAAGTCTGTGATCTTTTTCTCATCTCTTTCAGCCAACTGTAGTCCAACAGAAGACTGTTTCCTTATGTCAAAAGTGAACTTCACATTGTTCTCCAGAATCTTATGTTTTCCTCAGTTATCAGCTATGATAACATCATAATCCCTATCATATCTCTGAGATTGTGATTGCCTTCTGTTTGCTTTCCTTTACTTGTCCTACATGTGTAAGGTATTTTCAACTCTTACATAGCCTGTGACATGCTAATCCCACTCCAATTCACATAATCACTGACACCACTTTTTTCATCGTTTTTATATCACTCCCTCATCTTTTCTCTCCCTTTCCCCAAACATATTCAACTGCATCAAGCTGAGTTTCTTAGGTTATACTTTCTTTTCTCATACAATTCCATTTCCTTTTGCTTATGTTCTATATGTGGTATCATATCATTCACTTCTAATAATAGGCGGCTCTACCACTGATAAGAAAATTTTGGTTCTTTTGTTTGCTGTTCATTTCTTTCAGAAACTTGATTTTGGAGCTAGTCTGTTAAGCTATTCCAAGAAAAGAGAGTCTTTTTGAGTTACCTCTGCTAGTGACATACTGCATTCTTAGAGAAAATGTCTTTTTTTAATTATGTCCTGTCTCAACTATCCAGTGATTTCAAGATGCTGCTTTTCATTATAACATCTTCTACTTTACCTTCATCATATCATTCAAATCTTGTGAAGGACTGAAAAAGGTTATTGTTATTGGCTTGAAACAACTCAATGTGTGGGGGCAGGGGGAAGATGAGGTTCTTTCTGCCAAGGTGGAATTGTGCTGTCTCTCCCTGCAGAATCCTGCAGATTTGTCTTAAGTTTGGTGATTTAGCTGTTCCAACTTTAGCATCACCTACAAACTTGCTGAAGATGTATTTTGACCTCTCATCAAGGTTGCTGTTGATGGCATAGCATGATACTAATACAGTCCCAACACAGATGCCCTTCTTGGTACCAACCACCAAATGGATATCAAGGCATTGATTACTATCCTTGTAACCTTGTGATCCAATCAAATCTCTATCCATCCAATTTTTCAGTCTATAATTCCTCTAATAAGCATACTGCAAGAGAAAATCTCAAAAATCATACTCCAAGTGTATTTTATTAATTTCTCTTTCATTCTACCCATTCCCATTCAATGGACTGTTGAAAGCAATGAGGTTGCTGAGTCAACTGTTATCTTCTTTTATTTTACATGTAGGAGTGTGGATTTCAAGAGGAAAAATTATCTTTCCAGGGACTGAGTTTGTACAGACCCACTTAAATTTCCAGGGCTTTTTTGTTCTCTTAAAGAAATTGATTAAACTTTTTCTAATTGCCAGAAACTCTCTCTTCCCCCATCATCATACACAGGCAGGAGTCTCATATTAACATCAGCCAACTCTTTTCAATGAGCCTCTAATTAACTTTCCCCCATTGTTAGTTGTACATTACCTGCCATTTATATCATTATTGTTAATTCAAACCTAATAATGTGTCATCGAATGAAGTATACAAGAGAAAAGAGTGGCAAAAGAGACCTTTTCCCATAAAATTGTGTTTTACTTAAGGGCACTATAGAACTAGTTTATGTGAACATTTGGCTTATTGTCATGTGACAGAAATTGAATTCATCCAAGATTTTCTGTAAAAATTAATTTCAATGCATACATGCAGGTCAGACTTCTCCAGGAGAGGGTCCTAGTGATTTCTTCTGGTATACATTCTGCTAGGTCTAGAGAGAATTTCCAAATTTTAGATTTTACAATTCTAGACATCACAAGATTCACAGCAGTTCATAAACAGATTTTCAATTTTCACAAGACTGCTGCTATTCAAAAATTAATTCCTGAAGCAGTAAAATAGTCCAAGTCATCATGAATGACTCACCATAACTGATTATTACCAACAAAAAACAGTGAACAGTCAAAATTTATTAAACATATTACATCTGCTTCTCATGGTGAGTTCCATCCTCTGAAAAAAATATTTATTAAGGAAAGCAATTTACCTTCCATTTTTCAATTTAACAAATCTAAACAAACACTTAGAGAAGCTTGTGAAGAACTTTTCAGTATACAATTTTTCCTAACTTTCCCTTATGATAATTTTTGTTATTTTGAAGGGGAATGAAAAAAGAAAGTGCTCCAAACTATGATGAAGTACAAAATGGCCTACTGGTAGCATCCATACAATTGCAGACTTTCAGTATTAAATTTATTCCACTAGTTGCTAAGTGTGCTGGTTTTGGCTGGAATAGAGTTGATTTTCTTCATAGTAGCCAGTATGGCTGCGTTTTGGATTTTCATTGGAAACAGGATTGATATCACAGGGATGTTTCAAATTTTGCTGAGCAGTGCTTACACAGCACCAAGGCATTTTCTGCTTCTCATTCTACCCTGCCAGTGGGGAGGCTGGGGAGGAAGAAGTAGGAAGGCAACATGGCTGGGTGAGTTGACTTCAGCTGATCAGAGGGGTATCCCATGTCATATGGCATCAGGCTCAGGATATAGAGCTGGGAGAAGAAGGAAGAGGAGACATTTGGAGTGATGGCACTTGTCTTCCTAAGTCACCATTACAGGTTGTGGAGCTCTGCTTTCCTGGAGATGGCTGAATACTTGCTTGGCCATGGGAAGGTGTGAATGAATTTCTTTTTTGGCTCTGAGTGAGCATGCAGCTTTTGATTTACCTGTTAAACTGTCTTTAATGCAAACCACAAGTTTTCTTACTTTTGCCTTTCCATTTCTCTCTACCATCCTATCAGGAGAGAGTGAGTAAGCAGCTATGTGCTGCTTATTGTTGGCTGGAATTCAGCCATGACATTAAGCAACTAAACTTCTAGAACCAAGGAACTTGATTCCAAACCAAAACCAAGTAAGTAAAATACAAAGGTGAATTTCTAAGACAAGGAAAATACTGCTGGTTTTCTAACAACGTTTTTCCTTTATCCTTCAGTTGATTTTTTTCCCTTTTAATAAACACTGATTATTAAAATATTGTTAATAATCTTCACAGTTGATGCATTTGGACATATGGAATTTACACATTTATTAGAGCAGATATGTAAAACTTCCCAAACTATTTTTAAAGAGTTATTTTTGACTATGACAGAAGGCTATCAACTTTCTTCACTTAAAGAATTTGAAAACTGAATCTACTACATTACAAAAGCAAAACTGCTATAGTCAAATAATTCTACCTCACTTAAAAAAAACCCAAAAAACCAAAACAACAAAACAACAACAACAAAAAAACCCCTCCCCCCCAAAAAAAACCTGAAAAGACAATTTTTACAAATCTGTCAGAGTTTTAAACAATTTACAGGTAGTACTGCTATTGCCAAACCTTTATCACAGTATAAAGAAGATAAGGATATTTTTTTGCTAGGGTGAGTAGGAGCTATCCTTTCTGTAAGTAAGAATTTGGTGATAACATTAATGAAACTTGGAAACGCAGCTTGAAAGTAATTTGAACTGATCAATGAACACTATATAAACAAGTGTACATCTGGAAAGAGGAGAGCAGAACAGGGTTTCAGTGCTTTTTTAATAAGTATTAGAAGTGTCTACTTAGCTTCCTTACAAGTCGTTTCTTGAATTAAAAGGCCATGCTAGCTAGACAACATAATGATAATGGAGTCATCTAGTGATTTCACATCACAGGACTCAACTTTTGTTTGAAAGAAATTACTTCAGTTCTTTCCATCAAGCAAGTGGTTGTAAACACCACAAATAGATTCCTGCTTTCCTTTAGTGTTCTACAGGCTAGCAATCCTGTTCTGCTCATGAGATTTGACAACATCAGTATATTGTTATCTGCTACAGCTGATGGTCTTTAGCTGTGACTTCCTATATTGTGGAATTAAAGACATACAACTGATAATTTCCCAAGCATATCTTTGCAAATATTAACTGGCCAGAATTTCAGCCACTTATCATAATTTTTACAGGCATAAATAAGTTGAGCAACAGCAAGTTCTCCAGAACTCATGCCTAATACTCAAACCACCTTGACTAAACCTACAGGAACTATGATTCAGTGCTAAGAGGTTAACAAAATACATTATATTTTATACAGGAATGTCAGTTGTATGAATGTGGACACAGTAAGTCTACAAGTACCCTGCTGGAAATACAAAGTTTTAAACAGCTGAAATAAGATATGCAATTTTGTAATAAAGACATCCCCTTTTTTCTCGCCTAGTAAATTTAGCTTCCAATTGTTTATTAATAATTTAAAAAGCACTATACTCTTCTTTTTTAATCAAGTTAGAATTGATAACTTGGTAAATGTGGTTATCTGCAGTTCCCTTTAAGCTATTGCTTAAACAATTCAAATAGTTTCTTGACATAAGGATGGATACTGTAGTGAAAAGTACTAAAAGAATTTACAAAGATTAAAAGACTAAGAGGAATTAGCCTAGTATTAATTTCATGATATCCTAATAATCATTTAATGCACTAGCACTTCATCCAACGGATGCACATGTGAGCAAAAATTTCAATTTCTTCATCAAGTGAGTTAAAAATGGAACCTCTTTTTGGTCTTAACTATAAAAAATCCTAATCAGGTGGCCTGACTGAACAGTTCCTGGCAAGACATACTGACAGGTATAATGAGAGCAATTTTAAATTGAAGCATGGTGAGGTAAGGAGCATAGGTTGGGGAAATAATAATGTAGAGAGAATGATAATCAGCTGAAGATAAAGTTACTTTAATGGACTTTAAGAGTCTTGAAATGTGCAGTGAGGTAGCGTCTGAATATATTGTTATTTTGTTATCAATTGAATAATAAAACATTGCGATATTATATCATTCTAAGGTAGTTAAGCGAAAGCGAACAAGTGAGACCCACATACTAAGAAGTCAGAGAAAAGGAAAATTATTCTATCCTACCCTTTTTTTCCTCTTTCCCTCCCTTATGCAGATAGTCCACTTAAACAGAGAGTGCTTCAAAGTAGCAGATTATCGTCTTGCGTGACTGTAAAGTATCTGACGCACTTCTGTGGACTCTACACAAATGCCCTAAAAAAGGGATTTACTGACATTATTTAGACTGATTAGGTCAGCAAAATAAAATACAAAAATTAACTACTAGCACCTTTGAAGACAATGGAAAGATTGTTGACCTTTTCTGAGGCAAACTTTCAGTCCAGATATGAAAATATCTTTACATATGGACATATATGCCTTATAATATGCACATCCTGATTTATTTTTTTTTTCCCTGTATCTAAATTTCCACAAAGAAACTGGGGGTTTTCGTTGTTATTCCTTTTTGGTTTGGATTGATTTGGTTTGGTTTGTTTTTTTTCCTGAGGAGTATCATATATTCTTTGAAGAATAAATTCAAATGGAAGGACTTAAGTCCTTAAGGCTCAAATTCGAAAGAATTCACCTTTAGGGAAAGATTCTGCCCTGCCAACCTAAAATAGTGTCTCTGAGCAGCCCCAGTAGAGCTGCTGGGTGTCTAGGAGAGATGAAATTCAAGAAAGCCTTTTATTAAAAATATTCTTTCTATGGACTATAACTCTTTTTTCCTAGAGAATAGGCTTTTTGTTTTCTTTTCTGTGGAATTCATTGTGAAGTGCTTGTTGTTTCCTTACAGTATACATGACACAACATTCAGGTACTAGTCTAGACTTTTTGTTACTTGAACTAGGGAAAGCCAACAAACAGACAATATCTTCATCTTTAAAGACATTGATAATACTCTCTTCACACAGAGAAATACTGTAAAAATTAGTTTGTCCTGCATTTTGAACACAATAAATGTTATAAAATGTTGTTAAATGTTGTTAAAATCTTTATTCCTGCTGCTTAAGAACCATTACTGCTCATTAAGTACTGGTTTGCTATAGAAAATAATTGAACCTTTCACCTTTATTTTGTTCTTTTACATTTGCATAGATAGTCATTAAATCTATTCCTAATATTCTTTTCTTCAAGCCAATCAAAACCAGCTCTGTTTTAACTGCTCTTTCCAGATTCGATTGCCAAAATCTATGTTCAATTTCTACTGTTAAATTTGAGCTGCTCTCTTTCATACTGATTGAAGGACAGTGACTGAAGTCTACCATTGCTGAACAGAAACAGGTTTTTTTTATTAGATTCCATGAGCTAGTGTTTATGTTCTGATTTTACACCAACAGAATGACAGATTAATTTTTCGCTATATGAGCTCCTTTATCCATCTTACTGCACAGATACGAGAACACAAGTGTTGACAGAAAAGGTCTACAAGCAAAACATAGTGGGGAGGGCATTACTGTCTCTTTCATGAGTACTTTTTCTTTGTGACAATTTAAAGTTACCTGTTTTATCCTAATGTCACTTCCTTCTGTCTTTCCAATTCTAAATTATTCCTCATTTTATTTCCTTTACATTTTAATAGCTGAAACTTTTCATAATTCATTTCTCTTTGATGTTTCCATGTCTAATTTCTTTTGCCCAAAAACTCTTCCTAGCATTTTCTGCGGTCTTTATCAGAAAACCTAAAAGTAGTCTTCTTTTTGTAGAATTAAAGTATTATCAAATGAGCACAAAGACATAGGTAACTATGAAAGAAATCGTAGCTCCTGGCACTATGTTCCTGCTGAATTTGAAAGTCAGTGGAATGTGGGAGTCCTTCCTTTTCTCAAAGGTGAGACATTTCTAATCAGCACTATCATACTCTGAGGCAGTATCTTACAACACCTATTAGCTGTAAACTCAGCAGGAAATGCAACCCCTTGCCTCTCAAAGAAACAATATTTTTCCTCTTTGTGATGTAGATTATCCAAAAAAGGGAGGAGATACAAATTACATGTGAGAATGTGCTATAGTCCCATTCAAGCTGCTGTTGACAATACATTATACAAAAGTCATGATTCCTCAAGCTATTGAGTATTTTTCCCTTCAATGAATTTTGGTAGGAACAGGATTTGGAGATTATTCCTCCTGTGTGCCATGAGCTCTAGGGATCAGGAAAAGGTTGTTGACTGAATTTTCAACACCCCACTGGGCATAGAAGAGAACATTCTATCCTACAAATGAAAACAAGCAGCACTAAAAGGGAATAGGCACACACAAATGGTAAAATGATCACTTTTCCTGTGTCTAGGAGCCTGAATTACCTAAATACATTGCTGATCTTTTCAGTAGTCTTTGTTGGTAGCATAGCAAGTAAGGCCTGGAAGAAGTTTGAAACTGTTCCTTTAGCCATAGTTGCAATAAAAGTAGGCTTTGATCCCTGACCTATCCTCTTGGAATGATACAAGTATTATAAAAGATTCAGATTGCAGTTCCTGAACTTCAATCCCCATGTAAAATATACAATTTATATTTTTTCTATTATTATTTTCCAAAGAGGTAGAGAAGGGACAGACATAGAACAGGACAGATTCCTTTTAAAAATCAGAGTATGTCAGACAACAATATGGACAAGAAAGAAGTCAAAGAAGCCTTTTCTGTAGAACAAAATAGTTTTCAATAAAGCAGTTATAGGAACTTGAATATTTAGAAAGGAGCTACCACAGTCTTTATCTCAAAAAATACTCCACTAAAATTTAAGACTGGAGAAAGTTAAGATTTTTTTTTTCCCCCTTAAGCCAGAGATAACTGCCTTCACCATTTGCCTGAAGAAACACATATTTGATGGCACATCATTGTCTTTTGCTGAGACAGCTTAGAAAATTTCAAAACCTTGTACTTTATTTCCCATCTTTTCACATTCAAATACACATTTTTTCAGCTACAGCACATCGAATTCACAAGGTTCATTAAGTTATAATAATCTTCATACAAAAATTTTCCTCCTCACAGCCCCTCTGTCAATTATGTTGCAAGAAAGCAGGAGAGTTGACTGAATCAGGCTGCATATATGCTCAATATTCACATATTATCTCCCAGCTACATGAGAATTAGTGAGAATACTCAGATTTTTGCCAGACTAAAGAGGATTTGTGGGCAAATCTTTTATTGTATCTTATTTATATGTTCTAATCTGGACTAATTTTTCCATCTATTTGCACTATGTATCTCTCACCTAGCTGGTCTCTATTTTATGGTAGCACCATAGTGTAAGTATTAATAAGTGTAATGTAACAAGGATTCATCCCTGATTGAATCTCAGGCCAAACCTTTCCTCCCCTCTAGTGGGTAAAAGCATTCACATCTCCCCTCCTTTTCTAGATCAAAAGATAGCTGTGTCCTGAATCTTGTCATTGTACACATATATAAGAAAATGCACGCCTTAGAGATATTTGTCATTCATGTTGTTCTCTTTTAAATTTTATTAAATAATGTGCTACCTTTAGTACTGTAGCAATCACTACTCTGTTTAAAATATTTTCTCTAGTGCAGTGGGGTTTCTTAATGTTTCAGTAATTTTAAGGGATTTTAGGAATATTGCATGTCTGTTGGACACCCACATGCAACACAACCTTGAAATGAAAAAGTTAATGTGGAAAAATGGATATGAGGATTTTTTATTTAAAAATGCAAGAAGTTGAAATAAAAACAAAGGAGGACATGTTAAAATGGCAAAGTGGCATAGCCTGTTGAAGAGTGGCAGTCAGACTACACAACTACATTCCCTTCTGTGCGATGCTCCTTTTGCCACCATTCTCATTGAAAGACAGAGCACAACTAACAGCCTTCAAGCTAGCAGAGGAAGAAGATAGAAAAATTTAGGTTCTTATTTAGGTTTCTGCTGTTGACAGTAAACTTCTGGAAAAACACTTATAACTCAATCTCATTGGAAAAATGTTACAGTTCGCAAGAAAAAGATGATGTGAAGAGCAACAAGGGAAAAATTTGTTCTTCAGTTCACATTTTTTCTTTTTTTACACTTATGGCAGAAGGTAAAAGATCAAACTTTGTTTCTCTGTTACTTCTTCATGTGCCTAATCTACCTTCTGTCCTCTGTATGTTTGGTAAGTGGCAAAATGCCACTTTGCATTAAATTCCACTTAGCCCCTTTGTCCACATGAAATCTCAGGTTTGAGAGTGACTTCTAAGTGGTTTCCTTATCAATGTGTAAAAACAACAACAACAACAACAAAAAAGATAAACACGAAATACAGTAAACTGCATGCAAAGGCTGAGGCAAAGTACATTTTGGGAAAAGTTCATGATTTAAACATTATGGTGGCTATATTATAACTGGTAACTATTACAGAACTTATCCCACAGTCAAAATTCTTCTGCAAGTACATTATAATTATACTCATATGAGCAACTAAAATTTGGGGGTTTTTTCCTTGTTTTTCTGATCAACAGTATTTTGACTTCCTCATATTAAATAAACTTTATTTTTGTTATATCCTGATTATGGATACATTTGGTTTTCCTATTTCTTTAGCATTTTACTGTTCTATAGTGTTTTCCATAGCCTAATTCAAAGTCTGATCATATTATTGAGAATGAGAAAGAACATTCTCCACTGTTAGATACTTACCTTTACATGTCAGTGGGCTGCAGAGCTCCTTTCCTCATTCTCTCCTCACACCTTAGAGCATCTCAGTAAACTGTGATTTCAGAGTTATAAAACAAAAGCTGAATCACAACATAGGCCACCTCAGGTTTCCTTATCATTATGTTTCATTGAAACAAAAGTATACCCTTAACAAATATATGTAAACCTTTATGAGAAAACAAAAACAAAACAAAAAACCAACAAAACCACAAAGGCGGAAGAAGCAGGCAAATATAGTTTTACTTCATTCAAAGGTCACAGATATCTTTCAGCTGCAGACATTTTCATATGTGCCCTGCTATCCCAAAAGACTTCATGAAATAATCCCATTCATAGTATTTTCAATATTGATTTCCCTCATGCTTAGAAATATTTCTGTAACTTACAAGCTAAATTTAATTATAGAAAGTTTATATCTGTTTGCTTTTGTGCAAACATTCTATTTTACCTTAAGTCATCCTTTTCTCTGATGTTTATTTCTAAAACCCAACTATATCCTCTCCTAGACTTCACTTTACCAAACATTCTATGCTCAATAAGTTGTCTTCGATAAAATAAAATGTCCATTTTTCTGGTCATCTTAATAACTTAATTTCTGTAGACCTCATGTTAAAAAAAAAAATGTCCAGAACTATGCAAAAGATGCTATATAGAATTTTACCATTGCCTTGTAAAATATCATTGGTACTTCCTTTTCTGTAACAGAAATAATTTTTTGATGGAACCTCACCTATTCCCCTCATCCCCTTGATATTCTAGACATTCTGAAATTGCTTAGAATGTTCATTTCCTACACTTTGGATCTTCCTGAGTGGAAAAATCCCAGTTTATAGCAGAAATTATTTTTTATTAATACATAAATGGATGATCACCCATATTTCAAACTATTTTTAATGTCATCTAATTCTTTCTATCAGATATTCTGAATTCCCTCTGTATTGCTATTAACTTCCAATTTCTATCATCAGAAAATTTCATGAGTGCCTTATGACTATGTGTGAACATCAATGAAAATCAAATTGCTTTCTCAAAGATCCTATAAAATAAATGTAATCTAACAGATTAAGTCTTTTTGGGTTTCCAAAGACTTTGAAAAGGTTCTTGCTCAATGCTTTTAAAGCAACTGATCAGCAATTGCACAAAAGAGCTTTGCAATGTTAAATTATTTAGAGAAAGATAGGAAAATGAAGGAAGGAAAAGTAAGCTTTCACAGGAAAGGGAGATCAACTACTGGTAGCCTACACTGGGTGATTGGTGGTGAGTTACATTGATATGACCTGTGAAAATATTGATACAGAGATTAGCAAATGGGCAAGAAGCCGTGACAACGTTTGCTGGTAACAGGAGTTTATTCCAGATAGTAAGGATAAAGTCTGATTCTGAGAAACTGCAGAAAAATCTTACAGAAACTAGGTACTAAAACGGCAGATGAACTTCAATATGAATAAAGATAAGATTAAAGGCAATAATAATTGTCTTTACAATTCTAATAAAAAATTTAATAAACCAGTCTAACTTCCAATAAAAAATGATCAGCTCTGAGCTGACAATCAACCCCTCAGAAGCATGGTATGGGGTTACGAAGGCAGGTATCATAAAAACCATTAGCTTGATATTCAGCAGTGGTCACAAAAGCAAATCAGTATATTAGGAGGTAGTAAAAAAAAATATAGAACATTTCATACTTTTCCCACTGTACAGAACCAATATTATCCTGCATTTTCAGTACTATGTAAAATTCTGTTTCACTCTCCTCAGCAAGAATAAATTAAGAATGAAAAAGAGAACTGAAACAAGATCAAAAGTATATAAAAAACATCCCTAAGATAAAAATCTTAGAATGGGCAAAAGGAAATGCATCATAAATATTTTAAAAGCATACACATATAACCAAGAATTTTTGTTTATAAAAACTAAGCAATCTAATCAGGCTAAAGCAAGCAGTAATAATACCAGCAAATCATAGTCCAAATGAATACAGAGAGCCTCATTAATAATAGTACCTTTTGTTACTCTACAAGAAAACTTAAAAATATCTTTCCTCTAGTATTATGTTAATCTCTATAAAGTCCATTCAGGTCCCAAGGTCAATGTCACAAGTCTTCGTCAAGCAGAGAAAAGTTGTAATCATAGGGAACTATCAACACCCTGAAGGTGTAGTCCCCTCTTTCAATGTTGGCATACATTTAGGGATAATTTTCTGTATTTTCTAATCATAGTCCTCCCTTTCTCACTTGTTCTCAGCTAGTTTCCCCTCAACTGGCAAAAATTTGATAAAACTGACAGCTCCATCACTGCTCTGCCACCTGAGATGAGTCCCACCTGCACATTGATGTCCCAGCCTGCCCTTGGTCTTGCCTCCACTCCCTGTCCCTGACCAGCAATCCCAGGGCTGTGTCTCACAGTAGTTCCCCTCATCAGGCCCAGTGCTGACTCATAGGACTGAATGATGTCCCAACAACACCTTAGCCTTCCATGCCACCATCAACCTCTGAGGATATCTGTCTATTTCTGGCTCTGATCACTGTCACAGGAAGCGATCCTGACTCATGTCATGATCCTGGTTTGTCCTTGATCTTGCTTCAACACCATGGATTTGACTGGTGACCTAGTCTCTGTGTTGGGTATGGTCACCACTACTGGCTATCACAAGCTAAACAATCTCAGCTCAGGAAATTTCATTTAATTAAATTTATTGCCAGTTAGCAGTTTTTAATTGTTTGTCCAGGCACTGAGTAATTAAATACTTAGTGAAATGCTTTCCCTCCCTCTTTCTGTCCAACACTTCCCCTCTCGTTTCCTTGTCTCAGGCACTCTTGTTTTCACCAGACACTACACTTGGTCACTCCAAACACCTTTCATGAGGAAACAAGCAGTGCAGAAGTTTGGGAATGGTGCACAGTGGTTTCTTTCTACTACTCTTTGCTTCATACTGCTCCATTCCCCTGGATTGCCCTTGGAACACATTCCCTCTAGAGGTGTCCTCCTCCAGCACAGACCACCCAAAGGATGCAGTCCCTCAGGGGTATCCCTTCTCCAGCACAAAGCACTTCCTTCCAGGGGTTCTTCTCTGTATATATCCAAAAAATGTCTTTTTCCACTCATCTTCCTCATTCTTTCTCCCTTTTCTCCAAACACTCATTTTCACATACTTCCCCACGTGTCCCATTTTGAGTGTCCTCCTGCATCTCCCCTGACTTTTTTGCATCTCCTGCCCCCAGCAGCTGCCACTCTTCCTTAAACATGCCTGAGAAGATATGACATATGGTCCTCTATTTGGTTGAAGTATTGGACTGTTGCAGACTATTTCCCTTCTTTTAGAGCTGTATGGAATCCACTGTGACCGGCACAGGACAGTTCACTACTTCCACAGAGGGCACCCTGCAGTTCCTGCTTTTTATACCCACTGCATCAGGACTATCCCACCCACTCTCTGGGGCTAGTGAGATGGGCACTGGCTGGAGAGGATTGTGCCCTGCCAGTCCTGTGGTGAACAGTTAATGTCTTATGCTTGCTCAACTCCTGGGCAGTGACTGTTCTTTGCTATGCTATGGCACAAATAAAATGGGTTAAATGACTATGTAGCTTGTCAGACTTCTACTATACCAGGTATTCAAGGAGCTGAAGTTAAAACAGGTGTACTGAGTGGCCACCAAGAAGTTGCTAAAAAAAAGCCAAAATGAGCTGAGGCCAACTGAACCCTGACAGACTGCTCTGTCACTTCATTACAAGCCCTGTGACTTTTTACTAGGAAGAACAAAAATTATATCCAGTGGGTTACAGTATAGGGAACAACTAAGTAATTAATTTTCTGGCCAACACAAAAACTCAGAAAATGGTAGATAAAACTGAGTGGATGGAGCTTATTCACTCTGTATTAAGAAAAAAAAAGTTTAGAATGTGTCAGTAAGGTGTTAACAGTCATATTTTACAAAAATATAACTCTTCATGCAAGAAGTTGAACTTGCCACAGGATGCATCAAAGATCAAAACCTGAAAGCGTCAAGACCTGGCCAAAAACAAGACATTCACTGAAGGCTACAAAACAGATTCTTTATTCTGGATTAGAAAATTCTGAGCTGAAAAGAGTTACAGGACAAGAAAGCGTTAGGATGAAGCATCATATGTTGTCTGTGTTCTCATTCTGCCCTAGACAAATACAGTTAGTGCTGAAATGGTACTAGAGAAGGATGTGTCTTGCACATACAGTAGACATTCATATATTCATGTGTTCTAAGGCTAATAACTACTGAAACTGCTTCCTACATTTCTATCTAACATAACCATCTGATCCTCAGAATTCACATAAAAATCATTGAAACCTTAAGTATGGAATTTGCTTTGCCGAGGCCAAAACTAGGTCATTTTTAGTTACATACCAACTCAGTAAATGTTTGATTTTTCTTTCCTCATTCTCTGCTTATCAACACATATATAAAATACACAAATTATCCAGCTGAAAAGAAATTTAATGTCTGTTGTTGTACTCTTATGTTGCCTTTTAAGATTTTTTCTCTTACGTAGAAGTTCCAAATATATTTGTAATTTGAATCTAGAGAAATTTCATAAAATATCCACATTCAGAGACCCATTTTTTCCCCTCTCTTAAAATGAGAATCTTAAAACCCGGTCTTTATTTTTTCTTTTATATAATTTGAACAGAATCTTTATTTCTTTATGTATAAAAGTAATCAGTTTCATATACTTCTATAAAGGTGGATTATCTTCTTACATCTTTGTTATCTGCCAAAATCAAAATTAAGATTACATAATCTTTTTGATAACTGCCTCGGGAATAAGTGGATTTCGCAATATTGATAATGTGTATAGTATTGTATCTTATTTTATTTATTATTTCCATTCACTGTCTCAGCAGTAGAATTAAATGGGGCCTATTGATCAAGTTCAAATTGTTCAGGATGCATGAGCTGTTCTATCAGTTTCTTTCCTTATATGCAGCATCTTCAAATTCACAGATATGCATACCTGGAAACAGAAAACAGGGTAAACACAACTAAACTTCTGAGAGTAGCCAAAATTGCATACTCAGGACATTGTTCTTAATTAATTCATATTTAGTCTACTTAAATGTTCAAGGGTTTATTTTGAAACATTCTCTGATTGTATTTTCTGATATATCATAGAACTTCATAATCATAGAATGGTTCTTTTCTTAAAAAAATCACTTGAGTGGGAAGGGACCTTAAAGACCATCTAGTTCTAACATCCCTGCCATGGGCAAGGACACCTCCCACTAGACCAGGTTTCTCCATCCAGCCTGGCCTTCCAGGGATTGGATACTGAGCTTTTCTAGACAACCTATTCCAGTGCCCCACCTCCCTCACAGTAAAAAATTTCATCCTAATACCTAATCTAAGCCTTCCCTCTTTCAGTTTAAGGCTATATCCTGTTTTCCTGTTACTACTTGCTCTTGTCAAAAGTCTCTCTTCATCTTTCTTGGAGGCTCTATTTAAGTACTGGAAGGCTTCTACAAGGTCTTCCCAGAGCCTTCTGTTCTCCAAGCTGAACAACCTCAACTCTCTCAGCCTGTCTTTTTAGGAGGGGTGCTCCAGCACTCTGATTATCTTCTTGGCCCTGCTCTGGACTTGCTCCAGTAGATCCATATCCTTCTCATGTTGAGGACTCCAGGGATGGATGCAGTACTCCAGGTAGGGTCTCACAAGAGCAGAGTAGGGGGGAGAATCACCTCCCTTGACCTGCAGGTTATATCTCTTTCATTCTCTGCCCAGCCTGCATTAAGGTTGTCCTAACCAAAGCGCAAGACTTTACCCTTGGCCTTGTTGAACTTCCTTAGTATCTCACAGACCCACCGCTCAAGCCCATCAAGGTCCCTCTGGATGGCATCACTTCCCTCCAGTGTGTCAACCGCACCATATATCTTGGTGTCGTCAGCAAACTTGCTGAGATTGCCCACAATCCCACTCTCCATGTTACCACCAAAGATGTTAAACAGTGCCAGAGCCAATATCAACCCCTGAGGAATGCCACTCATTGCTAGTCCATCAAGCCCTGAACTGTAACTATTTTGAATGCAGCCATCCAGCCAATTCCTTACCCACCAAGTAGTTCATCTGTCAAATCCATGTCTCCTCAATTTAGAGACAAGGATGTCATGCACAACAGTGATCATCCATGCAGGCCTTCTGTCATTTTTTCCTGACTTCTCTTTGTTGGGATACGTTACTCCTGAGGAGCCATCACGTCATGTCTCCAGGATGCCGAAAAGGTCACAGCCCTACAGATGTGCATATATCTCTAACTCCTCTTGCTTATTCCTCATGCTATATCTATTTGCATAGAAGCATCTAAGTCCCCAATGGTGGTTTTTTCTTTGCACTAAAGTGAACTGAAAAACCTTCAGATAACCAGTTAACACATTTCAGCATATAGACAGTACCTAATGGAAATAAGCATCTGTTACAGTTTAATCCAAGGTGGCACATCTTTATATAACTTGATTTCCACCAATTAAACATTTGGTCTAGACAACATCAGACTATGAAACTGTCTGTTACACTACATTCCAGCAGGGTATTCATCTTTTTCACCAAGTGTTTTCAAGTAGTCTAATGTCAAAAAAAAAGAAGGAAGAAATAAGGAAATTACCATCTTAATTTAAAATTCTTCAAATAATTTTAAATTGGACTTATGAAAAGGAAAGTATGTGATGTATGTATTAAGTTGTTCACTAATGGTTTTTATGAACATATCTCTTCCACTACCTGCAAATTAACTTCTGAAATTAATATTCACTCTGTATTATTCAAGCACTTTTCCTGCTCCTTCTTATGGAAAAGCGGTAACATCCCTGAAGACAAGCCTGCTTTATTTTCTATTTGTCATTTTTGTTTCAAATCTTTTATTAAGCTATAGGTATTTCCTCACCGAGGATAAGCTTTATCATTGCTTAATTTGTCTTTGTATGGTAAGGTTTTCTGTTTAACAGACTGAAAGAGAAACAGTTGATTAGAGGAGAGCAAACTATTTTACTAATGGGCACAAGGTAGGCTAAACTAATTTTCGCTTTAAAAAGAACCTCTCTCTGTAATCACTTTATTGAGTAAAGGCCAACTCGGTAGCAAAGTTTGCCTACTAATAAAGAGTAACTTTTCTAATGGAGCAATTTGTTCTACATATGGTGTCTCAGTAATTGTTCTCCATAAAGTGGTCACTCTGTGGATTTTGCAAGGGGCCTAAATAAAGCAACTTCATCCCAAGCTGAAAATGCAGGACTATATATCACCTAGAATATTAGTTAACATTCAAATCCTGAATCCAGTCCACAGAAATGTAGACACTGGTTCTTCAGTAGCATATGATCAGTGATCTTCCTTGATCCATCCTTGTTAGAGGTAGGAATCTGCTTTTTTTGTTTGGCATGAAAATTTTTAGAGCCTTATGCTTAGAAAAAATGATAAAAATATGTCATCTCAGAGAATCCCTTTGAAACAAGGAAATAGCGTTCAGAAAAAGATGTTGATTCAAAATGTTGATTTAGAAAGAAGTCTGAAATTTGCTCACAGAGAAAGGTGAGGTGAATCAATGTGAAGTCAGCATGAAAAGTCATCCACATTATGAAGAAAAAGCTAAATGGAGCTATTTATTATTGTTCCAAAATTCAATCATCTTACTCAGAACAAAAAAAATCTTTTTCTAGAATTATTTTTAATAGAAGTCATTAAATAAAATTCAGAAAGAATCTTACTAGCACAGAGAATAGCTCAGTTCTTTATCTTACCAAAAATTTCTAGCCATTAGTTTTCAGAATCAATAATTTTTCTGTTTTTCCCACTTTATCTCTCCCTCTCATTGTTTCTCCATAAATCTTATATTCTTAACTATGTAATGATATATTAAACAGGAGGGATGGAAATTATCCTTCTTTTCATATTTGTCTCTCTTCTTTCCTTTCAGAATTGTCCCACACTAGAGGCTGTTGATTAAAGCATTAAATTGAGGATGAAAGTGACTCTGGATGTCTAAATTTTGTCACTCTGAAAAGGTCACTGGTCTGTCACTAGCACACTTGAGACAGTTTTCTATCCACCCATGTAATAAGGAAGTCTCCTTTCATGGAAATACATTATAAAATAATCTCTTAAAATTTATGAGAATAGTCACACATACAGTACTTACTGAATTTAATTCCTTCCGATATTAGACATGTATAAGAATACCTCCTGCGTTGTACCATTCAGAGAATTTAAATGAACATCTGAATCATTGATTAACTTAATATGTAAATGTGTATTTGGCTGGCAGAGGATGTTTTGGCAATGCCCCAAAGTAGATGAATGGATGTGGGAATTAAACATTTCAGTGTTTAATCTTTACATGCACCTTTACCTGGTAGAATTCTTTGCTCTCAGTTAGGTGAGTTGCTGCACTTTTTACATGAGGAAAAGTATTCATATATGCTGTTTAGAAAACTGCTTAATTTATTACACATAAAGTGAACAAATTGAAAAAAACAAGTCCTTCACTAAGGAGTAAGGTGGCACATTTGTCCATTCACTGCTCAAAGCCACAAAATTATTTTTGAGATAAGAGAATTAACCTGAGCTCTGTGTATTCTATATCCTAATAATCATCTAAGATTGCTAGGATATAGAATACACTTTTTTTTTTTTAACCTGTAAATAATCAAATGCCTATAAGTACCACTGAAACATAAGATACTCTAAACAAAGTCAGATGATTTCTTTTTCAGTAAAAATGCATAACTATATAAATATGTTTAAAATAAATGTAACACAGAAAAGTGTGTTCAATTCAGAAAAAAAAAAAAAAATAAAGACATAGGTTTAAAGTCCCACAAATGCACATGAAGAAGGAATGGCATAAACCTAGTTCTTTACTGACAAAATTCAAATGCTTACAAGTAAAATTCATAAGCATATATTGCATGTGTTTACTAAACTGAAGAACCTCTGTCCTCAGAAGTCTTCTTTCCCATAGATTCTCACAGACTCCACACATAGTTTGATATCAATTTTTGTTAGTTTTCTGTTTTTCTTATCAGAAGAATACATCTTCTTGCAGACTTTATTTGAATTCCAGGTACCATATATTTGCAAGACTAAATCAACTTTGTGATATAACAGAGAATTACCATAGAATGAATGTTCATTGAATCTATTATTATGACTAGGCAATTTTCACATTAAATTCGAATAACAGAAAGTCTCTAATATATAACAATGCCCTCAAACAAAGGAATTTTGAGTGAGGAAAAGAACAAAAGTTATTTTGTTATTCCTTCTGGATTTTATTTGAATACTGAAGAAAATATGAAATAGCCATAATATTCTATTTGGATACCTGTGTAATTCATGAACAAGAAAGGTATCTCTTATCTTACAATCACTCGCACTAAATGCCATGAAGGACTTAAATGGCAGTAGTATATATAGTCAAACCTTTGAATTTGTGCGTGAGTATATAAGCTGTCCATTTTTGATATCTTAAATTTTCTCAAAGTACTCATTTTCTGTCAGTCATGTTGCCACAAAAATCTATCTTAACTTATAAATAGGCAATTTTCAAAAACATATGTTAGGTGATGAGATCAAGTCCAAAACTAGTCTTAATCTTCTAAAGATGGGCAGCAGTATCTAGTCAAAGCTCAAGTCCAGAGTCATTACTCCATAAAAATTCCATTCAGCAGCTTCTGTAGGTGACACAACTTGTTTGATACACAAAGTTCTTTTTAAATGGGTTTGGGGTTTTTTTTGGTTTTTTTTTTTTGGTTTTTTTTTCAGACTATCAGTCTTCTACCCAAAGCCACTGGAAAACAGAAAATAGACTAAACAGCAATGTTAAGTAGATGGTGCTAAAGAAAGCCAGCACAAAAAAGAATACACATTTAAGAAAGTACAGCTGTGACCTCCGTTTTAAAACATAAGCAAAAGAGGTCTAGAAATGCCCTCAGTCATATTCAAAATCATAGTCTGAGTCATAGTCAAAATTCAGGCATGTTCCTGAGGTGCAGGTTATGGGGATACCATTAGGATATCAGGAGTGTTTGTTATTTGGATATTTCTTCAAATTAATGGATTTCTGTTTCAGACGTTAAAAGACCTTGCAAATTATAACTTGTTTTTTTCAGTCTCATGTAGCAGAGTACTTTTCAATTCCCCCAAGATATATATATACCATCCCCAGGATAGCATTCTGGTGTCAGCGGCTCAAATGAATAAGAGCACTTGACTGGATACCTGAGTTTGGTAATTACATGCAAAATCATCTCAAAAATTATAGTAAACATTTGCTTAGAGCCAACCCTTAAAAACCCCCTGGTCAACAGGCTGGATGAATTGGCTAATGATATCACTTGTTTAACCCTCTCCATACAGTATTCCTAAGGAGTTAGTAGTTGCAGCCACCACTTTGAAGTCTCTTTCTCCCTTATTAGTGTGGTGGGTTAGCTTTAGCTAACAGTCAAATTCACACCAAGCTGCTCAGTCATTTTCACCAGTCATTGGGATGAAGGGGAAAAAAGGAAGAACAGGAAGGAGAAAGTTTATTGGTCAAGATAAAGACACAAAGTTTTCATATATAGATTTATTTATTTATTTACTCATTCATTTACTAATTTCGGTATTGAGAAGCAAATAAACAGAGAGGGAAAATCCCTTTCTTGCCCTCTTCCTTTAGCCCTTCCAAAGACTAGTACTTATATAAGTGAGTTACTAGGTATTATCATTGCCTTTCTCCAATCAGTAATAGCCATTTGGATTTCACTTGTCAGTGGCCATATGATCTCCTGAACATTTCTACTTTCTCCATCTTAAATACACATAGTACAATTAAGAGGATGTCACTGCAGGTTCTTCTTTTATAGTTAACAGCCTGCACTAGCAAGTATAAATGTATTACCAATTAATAAGTGTTCATTTGTTAACTCAAAATCATACTTTAACATTATCCATACAGTTTTACACAAGAGGAAACAAGTTCTGAATTGGACTGAATTGTGGAAGTGCAAAGCAATTTGTACAGAAAGACAATAATTTTTATTTAGTACATCCAATGTATATTATATTATTTATTATGGCATTTCATTTTCAGAATTTTAGACTCGAGGCAGAGCTTCAGAAAGAGAACATAGCTCTATTAAGTCTCGGACTGTAGAGAGTGCCTCTCACTGAGCCTGGAGCACATAGTATCCATAGCCTGTCAGAGGTGTGCAATTTTTCAGAAGCTATGCCACCAAGAAAGAGATGAGGAGTCAGCAGGCTCAGCAGAGAAGATGAGAAGTTCTGCTGGTTCTTCTCTTAGACCTGGAGCTTCAAGAGCCTGAATCCACAACTGTAGAAGAAAGTAAGGAAGAGCTTGTACTTCATTGCTATGAAGTCTGGAAACTATTGATTTCCCATACCCGGACAAAGAACCCTACCCCATCTGATGACTTGAGAAGTCAGTTACAGAATAGGTACACTACTGTCATAGCTAATGAGCTGAGAGTGCCATGAAATGAAGCATCTCTGCCAGAGCAGCCGAAGCCATTCAGGACCAGAGAGAGTTGAGAGATAGTTGGTAGGAAACTCTCTACTGCAGAGGTCAAAGAACCCCATTTACCAACCTGACTTAAGAAATAAGGCCTACAGTCATGAAATATGCAATGAGATATGTGTTGATCAGATTTTCATGGACATCATGGCTGAGAGGGTGATACGTTTTTCAGGTGGAAGACAGATGATCTTTAGTGCTGCAACTGGCCAGGTGGAAGAGGAAGTGATCCTAAGGTATTACAGCTCTGCTCCACCCTTGTGCAAGACCTACAGACTTTGTAATCTATCTCTTTTGCAACTTTATACATAAAGTGGCTTCTCCCAAAAGTACAAATTGGCATTTGAAATTCTCCATGGCAGAGGACGTCAATAAAACCTCCTCACAGACAAATCAACAGGTTGTATCCTTTCTCCTCTTCAAAGCGGAGGCAACCCTTTAGTATTATTTACACCTCTGACTGCATAGGAATATACTCAGGAACACTTGCACACTTATATACACTTATACACACTTACATACACTTATATTTTGCAGATTTAGTGGATTTATCACCAGCAATCTAAAAGAAACCAGTCTGTTGCTCCAGTAAACTACATTATTTGTGAATCTACAAATTTTGAAAGAACCAGACTTAAAATGTTGGAACAGTTAACTACATTACTGGCAAATCTGTGCATGAAAGTTCTTACTGAACTCAACCAGACTTACAGTGTCTCACTGGTAAACCACACTACATATGCATCTGTGATTGCGAATGAGACCAGACTTACAATGTAGGCCTCAGTATTTGTCCACCTGCATTTATATTGGACATGAGTGGATTTATAGTGTTGAATGGTGGTTCTCATCAGATATTGAGTTCAGTCTCCCCAGCCACTCTGATCTCTGAGGATGTAGGGGTTTGAAAGGGGAGGGGGGGTACAGGGGGGTGCTGGGGGTTTCTTAGAAGGAGGGGGAGGGAAGGGATTCCCCGTTTTTGGTATAAACCCTGTTTTGTTCAGTTTTTTTCTCCCCTCGCTTCCTTCCGCAACTCACCACTGGTTTATCCAGGGGGACTGGCCGCGGCAGGTTTAATTCCGGCACGGTCCCGGCACAGCTGTGCGGGGCAGGCTGGGCGGAGGCGGCGGACCACGGGCGCTGGTCGCGGCTCCATGGCGGCACTGCGCGGGGCATCCACCAGTTTTTCCCGAGCCTCGATTTCCCCTCCCAGCGCAGGTGCCGCGCTGCCACAAGGAAGCAGGCCGACACGGCACTGCTGTGGGATCGGGACCCTCACAGAGCGAAGCCCAGCGCCGGGTGGCTACTGTTGCATGAATGCCTTCTTGGCGGCGGTGGCTGCAGCCCACAAGTTCCTCCCGGCACAGAGCAGTCCCGACACCAGCTGACTACTACCCATGGGCGATTTTCGGTGGTGCCCTGGTACCCGTGGCCACAGGGTAGTAACATCAGAAGTACCCCGCCGCTGTGGCCACTGCCTGGCGGTCAGTGGTGGCACACCGGCCCCCGCGCTGCAATGGGGAGCCCAGCGGGGGGTCCCAGTGGTCTCGGCCACCCCCGGGGGGCAGCCCCTACATGGCAGTGCAGGCGCGATGGCTGCTCAGGCAGCTCCTGTGGCCCCAGTCGGCCCCAGACACCCCTTTTGTGGGTTTC
>VXBA01005105.1:195083-223794 GCA_013399895.1 Serilophus lunatus
CCCTTTCATGTGTTTTTTTGTTGCGTTTGATTCTGTGTTAAGTCTGGAGTTCCTTTAAACTGTGCGGTTTTTTTCTTTAGTCGAGCTCCAGACAAGTAAAGTGTTTCTCTGTTGTTACATTCTGTCATTCTTCTCGTCACTATTGAGAGTGCCCCCTAGTTAATATAGTGGTGCTAAACCACCACAGAGGACCACCTCTGGAAAGAAAGTGGTTTATTTTCTGACAAATTTCTATATTCTTAGTGCAACATTTTCATTCAGGAAAGTTTTCAGCTTCTCAGGGAATCACATCCAGGGTATTATGAAATGACTGTGGCTTTTTTTTTACCCTTACTGCTGTTCCACTTAGGCACAAAAGCCAGAGGTGGCCTAACATGTACCAAGTTTAACTACATGGATCTGGGAACAGTGGTCAAGGTCATGGGGCCGCAGGTGTCATTCTTCTCCATCCTGCTGGTGAGTAGGAAGGGCCTAAGGAGGATCTGGATTCTACCTTCCAAGAACTGAAAGCACAGCTTGTATTGGTAGCAGAATTTCAGTTTCAATGACCATGGGAGGAAACTGAATGTTCTTTGAAAGTCAATACCTGTTTGGAAGGGATGGGATACACCTGACTAAACAGGGCAAAATATTTTTGACAACAATCTTGCCAACCTGGTAAGGAGACCTTTAAACTACGAAAGTAGGGAGAGGGAGGGATTCTTCAAAAATTGGGTGAGGAAGTTGTGAATGGGGTAGGCAAGACTCATGACTGAGCCAGATATGGCTACATTTGATCTAAACATTAATTCAGAATAAACAGAATCAGTTATCAGCACCAGACCCTTATTGCTGAAGAAAAACATCTTGATCAATCTGGAATAGTTGGATAAACAGATACCGTTCTAGCATTATTTTCAAATCCGGAATTTACTACTTCTGCAATTTAGCCAGATATGGCATTACATGAGTACCTCTTAATCTATATCAGTGTTAGTTCATCATTTTTCATCACAAACACTCTTTATAAAAAGTTTAAGATACAAGATGAAGCTATACATGAGTATTCTAATTTCCTTTAATTATATATATTTTTAATTTCTTTGTCATTTTCACTAAGTGATGTCTTGATAGAAAATACTTTGTAGCCTTTTAGAAAGACCAGTAAACCATTTCATTTCCCTTGCCCCCCCAGATGATCATTAAAGTAGTTCAAAATACTACAGTTTGGTAGACTATGTTTTAATCCTTTCCAAGGCAAACGACAAGATGTAATTATTCTCTTAGCATCACAAGTGTCTAATTACTAATAGTCTCACATCTCTAGATGCCTGTAATTATCCACAGTAATTTGTTAGCTCATTTGATTAATTCACAGAGGCTATATGTTTCTTCTCACATGGAAATACATAATACATAATGATATGGACCTCTTACTTCATACAGTATACTAGTTGCTAAATTTTATTTTGTATAACAGTATAACAACATTTGAAAGATCAGGGAAGAGATTAATTCTCGCAGTCCAAAGAGAGAATAATTACTCTTACAAATTAACTACATCTCTCTCCCACAAGTGAGGGATATGTCCAACTGATGATCAGTTCATGTACAAAAAATTAATATCAGCTGTTATACCATTATTTGAAGATGTTTGCAGTAACTGACACAATTTATCTGAATTTAAAATGCAAAACAATGGCAGACTGCAAAATGTATTGAGCATATCATTTAATACAATTTATAAAAAGTACTATCAGGAGCATTATTCATTGTAAGAGAGAAGCACACAATGTATTAGACACTAAAGTCGTAAGTATTGTAGTTTTACTTGATCAGACAAGCAGTGTCAATCTGTTTCCTATTCCTGACAATATGTCATATTTTATATAATAGTGAACAGATTTCCCCATCAGACACTAAAGAGAGCAAGAAAAAATATATTTTTTGTAAATGTCTTTGACTTTTTTTTTTTTCAGGAGAAAATATTCTGTTATTAGTATTATTAAGAACCATTTGTTTCACTTTACGAAGAAATTAGAAAGAACAAATATAATTTAACATATAGTTTAATTAATGTTACAAGGATGGTGCACAAGCAGATATAAATATAAAAACTATTAACAATTCAATTGCAACTAGATACCTAGAATGCACATAAATAAAAATTAAAACTGTTCTACTAGACAGTTAAGTAGCACGTTTTAATAGTGTCACTCAAAACAGGTTAAACTCCTTAAATCACTATTGTGTCAACAACATGATTACCGTTATGTCTGGTCTTTGCTGAGATTTATCATTAACTTACTTATTCAATTGTTAGAAATATGATTAACAAATCTTGTGAATGTGAGCTGTGAAGTTTGTATGTGACAAAATGCTTGAACATTTCCTAGTGAGGAAGAGTGCTGTGTCTCACAATGACTTTATAACTTGTTAATAGCTCAGCTAAGGAAAAATAGTCATTAAATACCTGCCATAAACCTCAAATTAAAATTGCAATTAGAGTTTTCAAATAAAAAAGTGGAAAACTGTGGCTTGTTGGAAATACAGATAAACACTTCCTTTATTTGGTTAAAAAATAATAAAAATGAAGAAAGGGAGAAAAAATCATTATTAACTAAATTAACATCCAGAGTGAGAAATTTATTGCAAAGACATTCAGATCAGGAAAGTTTTACAAAGACTTAAGGACTCATACTATGTTCTTCTCCAAGTATAATGAAATTTATACCAGTTTGTCAAATGAAAAATGAGGGGAAACGTATTTTTCATATACATTAATTCAGCTGGTTTATGTAGTTAAATGGTAACTGGCTAATAAATGAGAATTTCTTTCCTTTCTGTTTAAGTAAAAAATCCTAAAATTTAGTTAAATGCAACATTTTTTGCAACCTGTTCACTGGTACTCCATAGACACAGAGGTGAATTTATGTCCATGCTACCATGAAAAACATGGAATCATTTTATCATATTGAGGCCAGCTAGGGAAACGGCTCACACTGATACTTTCAACTCTGTTACTCTTCAAAACAGGCTTCTGCCATTCAGGGCTTTTTCTTTGACCTATGTTAGCTCTCAGACTGTGCACAAGAACTTCTACGTGTCACAGAGCAAAAGCATTTCAGGGATCATTCTAACAATTTTAAAGTATGAACAGCAGAGATTCAGAACCTGGAAAAGACCCTTGCCCCTGTCTATTTTAATAGAATTTCTTCAGTGACCTTGCTTCACTAGTTAGGAAAATCCTGCGACATGCATTCAAGTCATGGAAAATTAGCCTGCACTCTGAAAGTTCTAAGAGACACACAAAATTCTTGAATTCTGCTTAGTTTTAAAGGCAGTCTTCTTTCACTGGGAGCTGAAATACCAAATAAGTATTCATATGGTTCTCTAGCTCCTAGATTTCAGGGCACAAATATAAGCCCTTTCTCAATATATATAGATCCTAGGAAAACTATAAAACGACACTTAATGGAGAAGAATTAATATTGTTCAATGTCATTGGAGAAACTACACAAATATCTGGACAAAGTTAGATACACTCCATTAGCTTAAGTTTACTTTGAACACCAGATGCTTTTTCTTTCCTTGGAATACCATCACAAGTGAAGACAGTGACTGTAAAGTATGATGTATGTTATTAAAGAACAGAAACTCTTAAAACAAATAACATCTCAAAGTTTCAACCTATTGGATACTTATATAGGCTATGCTTTGGGTGGTTGCTCATATGAAAAAAAAATAATAAAGGGAGAGAAAGAGAAATCATCCTAAATTCTGATAATTGTGATATAAAAATAAATTTAGCATTCTTAATTTTTGAGGTTTATATTCACTATAATACTGAATATTTTATATCCATGTTATAGCTCCAGTTGAGTTCCTCCCTAGGAAAAAAAACAGAATAAACAAAAAAACCTCACACCACTTGCAGGAATAGTACTTCCAAATCTAAGAACTATTGTGTCACCACCCTTGCACAAAATGATCACCAGCATCAGGCAACACCCAGTTAACCTGTGCAAATATATAATTTTCCAGAGAGGATTGCTATTCTTTGAAAAGAAGCTACAAATTATCTGTAAGGGTGCTTCCCTATCAACACAGAATAAGGAAATTTACTATTAGCTCTGTTTTGTTATTCTGAAATGTTATCTGGAGATAACAGCATGGCTTTTGCAAAGGAAATTCAAGCCCCTCTAATCTACTAAAACAGCGTATATGTAAGAACAGATTGATATAACTTTTTTTTGATCTTTTAGAAATCTTTAACAAAGTCCTTTCTAGAAACTTTTACTAGAAATTCCTAGTCATGTGAAGAAAGGTATAATACCGTGATGCATTCTAAGGAGATTTATATATAGACAATAAAGTGTAAGAATAAATTATCGATTTTCAGCATGATAAAAGAAAACCAAATAACTGTATTTCCTAAAATGTTCCCCAATGTTTTATGAGCAATGTGATCATTATACTCAGATATACCCATTACTGACATGGAAAAGCTGAAGAAGGTAGTGATATTTGCTAGGAGCACAAAATTATTCAGACCAGTCAAGAATGCAAAAATTGAATAAGATTACCAGAGAAACTGAAATTTACTGCCATAATGACAATTGAAATCTAATTCTGATAAATGTAAGTTGCTAAACGCATGATTAACTTGCAGTCTTACACCAGTTCCATTCACTTGCAAAGTTAGGTTATTGTATCATTATGGATTATCAACTGCAAAATCTGGCTCAGTCATAATAAAATATAAAATTGTATAAAGAATAAATTAGAAAATATAATTTAAAATATTGTGAGCCAATACACACTATTTTCTGACAAAAACCAGCATTTTTAATTTTCCAGCAAACAAGTACCAGAAAAAAGAAAAAAGCAGTTTTTGAGACTAAGGTTTGTCTTTTTATCCTCTATAATCAGGATAGAATCAAAAAATTGAAATAAACTATTCCTGTTGATAAAAGTATGTGTTTTTCATTGTATAACATAATAGATTCATAAATACCTATATAAACATGTATGTTTATTTTCTTTCATTACAAAATCTGCATTGCTGCTTTTGTGTGGGAACATCGAACTTTCAAGTCCTACTGTTTCTGTAGGTTTAATTTCTTCAGGTTTTAGTAGACAGAATATAAAAATAAAACTTGCTAACCCAATTTAGAAAGCAATTCCCTCTACCTATTTTTTTTTTTAAATTTAATCTTCCTCCTACCCCCAAAAAATATAATTTTAATAAGGTAAAAATAGCATAGAAAAAATCTGTCTTGTTCCCAACACACTTGGTCTTATCGTTCTGTTTGGAAGAAATCAAAATATGAGTAGATATAACCGAATGATTGTTAAATGGAGCAATGCCCTCTGTGTTGAACAATCCGGGGCAATGAGAGGCAAAATGAGATGGCTAGAGAATGGGGTAGAGCTGCTGGTTTCCCCACTGCACCTTGTTCCTTGGAGCCATCAGTGGGGATAGGCAGCAGGGAAAGGAAAAAATTCTTCACTATGAAGGTGATGAGGCACTGACACAGGTTGCCCAGAGAAGTTTTCAATGCCTCATTCCTGGAAGTGTCCAAGGCCAGGTTGTATGAGGCTCTAGCAAACTGGCCTAATGGGTGGTGTCCCTGCCTGTGGCAGGGGAATTTGAGCTAGATGATCTTTAAGGTCCCTTTCAAACACAAACCATTCTATAATTTTATGATTCTATAACTTCACATTCTATTACAGTTAGTCAATACGATAGTCTATTAACCTAATTCTTCCACTTAGAGATTCGTATTGGTATGTGAAGGATCGTGCAAAATTGTATCTAAAAAAAAAAATTACCACTAGTGATAAATAGAGCCATGTAATAGAGAATATTATTAATAGCTCCAGATAGACAACTATATTGCACTCCTCTGACGTGTAAAATCAATCTGCATATGCTATGCCTAGAGCGACAGTTTGAAAGTTCAAAAGATCTGTTTTTCATCCAGGAACAAATTGAAATTTTTGGACTTTTTTAGTTTTCATTTATCAATGACACCCTTCTACATAAACAACCCTAGACTTGTAAAAGTTCTCCCCTTGTAGAAGGTTAAAGGCTATTAAATCCCATCTCATTCATAGAACATGAAATATTCCCTATTGATGTCTTTTGACTGTCTCTACCTTTTATTTCCTTAGATTGCAATGACAACGATTTAGATAATTTACAAGATATGTAACAATAAGGAAAAATAAAACTCTTCTGCTCCTCATACACCAAAAATGAATATAGGTAAGATGAAACTCAGTTGGTGCAGGAGACAGTAGAACAGATGTTTTTCAAGGTTTTCACAAGGTTGTGGAAATGTGTCTTCTCTAGTGCTTTGTTATAGTGTATTGTAGATGCAATATGTATTGCTTTGACATCAGCCAGACAAATAAATCCCATGAACCATCTCATCACTACTTTATTGAAGAGTCAAAAATTGTAGAGAAAACACCAACAAAAAATCAATCCAATTGCTACCTCAAAAGTCCAAAAGAGGTTCTGGGGTAATAACCTGTAGGACATTTTTTCATTAAAACAGAAATCAATTTTATTTTCTATTCTGTTTTTAGTGTTCAAAGTATGATGTGTATCTGTCAGTAAAAGTATTATAAAAAGGAGAACAATACATTATTTGAAAAATAACAATTCAAATGTCTACTAATCTCTTACGGTTGGACTATATATTTATGTGCAAATGCATATTTGTGTATGTACTACACAAGCCTAGTTTCTACTTATTGTTATATACCAGCAGTAGTAACAAAATCAGTTTTGGTTTTCAAATTAAGTCATTTTTTCCCTAAAGAAATACACATATCCAATGTGTGACAACACCTGTGTTAAAAAATGCACTGTTGGTTATTATTTCCCTAGAGGTAATATTATCTGGTCTAAAAGAGATAAACCAAACTACGTATCACATTCTAATGGGCAGAGGTCAGTGTAACATCTGCCCTGTCTATTTTCAACTTCTTTCTGAATTCATGAACAGTATTCCTCTGTTCCAAGACTTGTCCTAAAAGTTGTTCACCCATAAAACTGAATTACCAATAAATTGAATCTTTTTTTTTCTCCAACTGATATTGTAGCAAATTGTTTATCAGTTGCAAAAGCAGCTTATTTATGGGGATTTTTTCATCTTTGTTAAAAGTGAATAAACTGGCCAGGCACTCTGTACTTTACAGTCATCTTGCTACTAGAAGTCAGAAATAATAAGCAATTTGTGAAGTGTGGTACCTGTGCACTAGTATCAAAAGTAATATTATCCAACGAATTTTTCAATTTGTACAGCAGCTTTTTTTCCTCCTTTTTCAGTTCTACTTTGCAGGTGGCACTACCTTTTGAAGCTACCCTCACTTTTATTCCTCTTTTATAGCAGGAATCAACTAGTTCTCAACTTGCCTGTGTACTGCATTTCATTCCTATAGGAGAAGGAACTCTGGACTCAACAGAAGTCCTTGTCTGCAGACCTTCAGACTGCAGCAAACTAGGTTCCTCACTTAGTTTCCTTTTAGAGACACAGCAAGAAATTTTGAGTAACTGGAACCAGAATAGAAGCTTGCTTCTATAATGAATTTTAGTTGACTGCTTGTTACATTAATAGCTTCTTACTTGGTGTTTTTTGTCTTATTTTCTTATGTGTTTTACTAAACTCCTAACAAGGGAAGATACATATAAGCAAAACAGTAAATCTGGTTAAAAAGAGGTCTAACCTGCTGATCAGTGGAATGGGGTTTTTTTCAAGTTAGATCTTGCATTGTAAGAAAAATATATAAAAGTGTAATGAAATGGCAGTGAGTAAGCAGAGGGCTCCACAGTACCACAAGGTTTTAGTTCATGATTAAAGCAATCATAGTTCAGTGACTTCTATGAAAACTATGGTTTTTTGGATGTTAGCATATACCATACAACAAGAACAGCACTGCAGTTGGCATTAACCAATTTTGCTCTTGAAGTTTCAACAAAGATGCCAAGGGCTAAGTGAGGTTGAAGACTGAATCAGCTCATAAGAGTCTGCAAATATTCATGGAGAGGGAAAAAGGAGAAAATCTCCATAACCACTGGACTATGTAGGATAACTCTGTGTATAAAAGCTAACAATACTGTATTACTTTAAAATGCATAATCTTTCTCCATGGAGAATTCACCTTCTTCCATGTAGACATTACTTTGAGTAAGGTAAGATTTTTACACAAGCCTAGTCCAGGTACAAGGTTTTACAAAATCCATGAGTGCTGTAGCATACCTGAAAGGGTTAACTGATGCTGCCTTGTTCTGCCCCATCAGTACAAGGGTTAAAAAAAAACAAAAAGAGAGGATTAAGGGTTATGAAAGTATTATTTTTGCTCTCCTCAACGAATGCTAAATTCAGATCATTCTTATTTTCCTAATAGTTCTTTCATGAGATTCTACTTTTCTGTTTGGTTACTTGATGCAGAAAGGCCTAAGAATTAAGCAGAAGGTGTGAGAGAGAACGAGGAAGGACATTGCCACAAAGACTGAAAATACTTAAGACAGTAGTCAGAAGTGAAATACCCATCCACTTGCTCACTGCCCCACTACCATAAACTTCTGATTTCTCAGTATGTGCTCTGATTCTTCTTCTTCAAATCTTATAAATTTATTTAATTGTATGTCTCTATCCTTGTGTCTACTCCCCTCTTCCTGTATTTATTTATTCGTGCACACCATCATAATCATTTGTATATGGAATTCAAGGCAAATGATGTGTCAGTGACGGTGCAGCATGGATATTTAGAATGAGACAAGTAAGGAGTCAGTGGCCTTGGGAGGTCTGAGAGCAAACCCTAACCCACAAAATAAAACTGAGTATGAAACATAAAGCACTGAACACATGGAAGGAAAGTGACTGTGTCTATGCAACGTGCTGAAAGTAAGTACTTTATATGAAAATGTTTGTAATGTGATATGATCTTACAGTCTATTGTTGTAAGCAGCTCAGCATCACATAGCCATGTACTCTCTCCTGGTGCAATGAGGGAGAGAACTGGAAGGATAGAAGTGAGAAAATTCATCGGTTGACAGTTTAATAGGTGAAGCAAAACAAAGAATTCATTCACACCTTCCCCTGGGCAAGAGTTGTTCAGATATCTTCAGGAAAGCAGGGCTTCATCACGTATAATGGTGACTTGGGAAAACAAATGCTATTTCAAATATCCCTCCCGTCCTCCTTTGTTTCCATCTTTATATGCTGAGTATGAAGTGTATGTAATATTCCTTGTCTCAGTTGGGGTCAGCTGTCTTGGCAGTGCTGCCTCCCAACTTCTTCTGCAACCTCAGTCTACTCACTGGTACGGTGGGAAACAAGAAGCAGAAAAGACCTTGGCTCTGTGTATGTGTTGCTCAACAATAATGAAACCATCTCCGTTTTCAACATTGTTTTCACACATATCCAAAGCACGGCCCTATAATAGCTACCATGAAGGAAATCAACCCACCCCAGCCAAAACCGGCAGATATATGATACATATATTCTATCATATTTGATTGTATTTGTTACTCTTTGTACTGGTTTGGACACTAGGGCACGCTGCCAACAACGAGAGACTCAATAGACAGACAACAACCAAACTCGTTTATTATCTATGGGCTATAAAGTGTGTAAGAACCACTATAAGCATAAACCACTTACACAAAACCAACCCAACAATATTTCCAAAAAAAGGGAAAAAAAACCCCAAACTGCTCCTCCAAGCTGGCTGCTGGGCTGTAGAGCAAGGGAAGGAGGGAAGGCTGCCCTGTGGATGGTGCTGGTCCCACTCTAGGAGCTGCTGGAAAAGAATGATAGTGAAAAGGAACCCCAGGGGACCCAAGGGGAGAGATACCACACTCGTGTCACTGCCGGGTGGTTCCCTGCTGTCACTGCCCTGAGCTCCGATGATGCCGCACTGCTGCCCGTGCCAAGGGAGATGAGGGAGAGCAAGCCACAACGATACTGCATTGCAAAGGACTGAAAAGGAGCAGCCATGCCTCTCCCAGCGATGTGACGAATCTGAAAGAGATAGGACTTCCGTTGCTCTGACTTTTATGAAGTGCCCGTTCTCACATTTTCTCAGGGCAGCCTTCTGGGGTGTGCTACCTCCCCATTGGATGGCAGTGCAGGGGTGCTGCCCTCCTCTCCAAGATTTCACCACCAGGCAAGATGGCGTTCCTACCCAAATGCCTGCAGCTGCCCTCACCAAGAGGAAAGGGATGCCACCGCCGCCCGCCAGCACCATGGGCACTCAGGGGCCTGGGGCTGCCAGCGGTGCCACCTGCGGGGCTGGCTAGAGCAGTCACCACACCTGCCACCTTGCTCGTGTGGGCACCACCTGCCCTAGTCACCATGGGAGGGGCTGCCATCACCACACATCTACTCACTGTGCTACAGGCACCAGCTGTCGGCGTGCCACCAGTACAGGGTCACCTGAGGCCGTTGTAGGGACCTTCCACATGTGCTGCCACCAGGGGAGCGCAGCGAGCATGGCCCCTGCCTTGCCACGGCCAGCAGGCACAGCTCCGCACAGCCCCTGCCACTGGCAGGGGCCCTGTGCAGCCCCCACTGCCGCCCACCAGCCATGGCGCAGCTTCTGCCACCGCCTCCAGCCTCAACATGCAGCAGCAGGCTGCAGGGTGTCCCATGGGTCAGTTTGCCAGTGGAGGGGGCACAGATCAGCTCTGCCGCTTCTGGCCTGCTCTGCCGCCACCCATGCCGCTGCTCCCATCACCAGGTCCACACCCTCAAGGCGCTGAGACATGCTGGGCCATGCGGGACCATCAGCCCACCATGCTCCCAGCTGGCCTTACCTGTTTCCTTCCCTCTCAGGAAAAACGGAAAAAAGTTTTAAAAGACAAAAAACACTCTCCCTCCCCTCTAGAAAACCTTAAGGTTAAACCCATAACATTGTGTATCATATTTGATACTAGGACTGAGCACTATCACAGATTGTCCAGAGTCTTCTATCTCTGGAGACATTCAAGAGCCATCTGGACACGGTTCTGCACAACTGGCTTTTAGTGACCCAACTTGAGGATGGGGATTGGATGAAATGACCTTTAAAGGTCTCTTCTAATCTCAAATATTCTGTGATTCTATTATGGGAATGTAAAATTTGAGAACTGTATTATATACACTCCATACCTGCAGAAATCCAATCTCACTCTTATGTTCTTCTGTTGACTCAGACTATGAAGTCTCAGACTCAGAGTTCCAGACACATTTGTAGTGAAAATACTAGCTAATGCAGTCTTATGCAGATTATTACCTGATTGAGCTGTTGTGGGTTAACCCAGTAAGCAGCTCAGTCCTATATGGTTATATATGGCATGAGGGAGAGAATCAGAAGGATAAAAGTAAGAAAAGTCATGGTTGAGATAAAACCATATGAATAACTAAACCCAAAATAAAATAAATTTAAAAAAAAAAAAAGCGCAAAACAAAATTACAAAAAACAAGTGGTAAAAATTTAGAAAATTTTTAACCACTACCTGATCAATGCCCAGCATTATTGCCTCAATCAACAGCAGCCCTCACATACTTTCTTCACAGTTTGTATTCTGAATCTGATGCTATACCCCTTTGGTCAGTTGGGGTCAGACATCTGAGCTGTGCCCCCTCTTGACTTCTTGCTCAATCCCAGCCTACTCTCTGGCAAGGCAGCCATTTGTTACCCTTGACAAGGATCATGAAAAATAATTTGGGGTTTAACTGTATATATCTCTGATGAACTCCTTCATGACAACTTTAAAACAGTCAGCTTTGAGTGTAGATGGAGCTCCCAATGAACTCTCAAGGCTTTTTAGAGAGGTTCACATAGCTGTCAAACTGGAGGTATCTCTCATGGCCACAGCAACTCTCAGAAACAGAAATTTAAATACTAGCAAATTAGAAGACATTTAAAGGCATCACTGAACATATGACAGAGGAGGGAATTTATTTTTTTCTCATACTGAAGATGAGTAAACCAAAAATTTGAAACAAATACCTT
This sequence comes from Serilophus lunatus, assembly GCA_013399895.1. Lineage (NCBI taxonomy): Eukaryota > Metazoa > Chordata > Aves > Passeriformes > Eurylaimidae > Serilophus > Serilophus lunatus. Next base: position 207,078 of record VXBA01005105.1, read on the forward strand.
ATGTTAAAACAGATCCGTTCTAGCAATGTGCAGCACTTCTGAAAGCCCANCAGCTGCCCTCACCAAGAGGAAAGGGATGCCACCGCCGCCCGCCAGCACCATGGGCACTCAGGGGCCTGGGGCTGCCAGCGGTGCCACCTGCGGGGCTGGCTAGAGCAGTCACCACACCTGCCACCTTGCTCGTGTGGGCACCACCTGCCCTAGTCACCATGGGAGGGGCTGCCATCACCACACATCTACTCACTGTGCTACAGGCACCAGCTGTCGGCGTGCCANAAGAGGAAAGGGATGCCACCGCCGCCCGCCAGCACCATAGGCACTCAGGGGCCTGGGGCTGCCAGCGGTGCCACCTGCGGGGCTGGCTAGAGCAGTCACCACACCTGCCACCTTGCTCGTGTGGGCACCACCTGCCCTAGTCACCATGGGAGGGGCTGCCATCACCACACATCTACTCACTGTGCTACAGGCACCAGCTGTCGGCGTGCCACCAGTACAGGGTCACCTGAGGCCGTTGTAGGGACCTTCCACATGTGCTGCCACCAGGGGAGCGCAGCGAGCATGGCCCCTGCCTTGCCACGGCCAGCAGGCACAGCTCCGCACAGCCCCTGCCACTGGCAGGGGCCCTGTGCAGCCCCCACTGCCGCCCACCAGCCATGGCGCAGCTTCTGCCACCGCCTCCAGCCTCAACATGCAGCAGCAGGCTGCAGGGTGTCCCATGGGTCAGTTTGCCAGTGGAGGGGGCACAGATCAGCTCTGCCGCTTCTGGCCTGCTCTGCCGCCACCCATGCCGCTGCTCCCATCACCAGGTCCACACCCTCAAGGCGCTGAGACATGCTGGGCCATGCGGGACCATCAGCCCACCATGCTCCCAGCTGGCCTTACCTGTTTCCTTCCCTCTCAGGAAAAACGGAAAAAAGTTTTAAAAGACAAAAAACACTCTCCCTCCCCTCTAGAAAACCTTAAGGTTAAACCCATAACATTGTGTATCATATTTGATACTAGGACTGAGCACTATCACAGATTGTCCAGAGTCTTCTATCTCTGGAGACATTCAAGAGCCATCTGGACACGGTTCTGCACAACTGGCTTTTAGTGACCCAACTTGAGGATGGGGATTGGATGAAATGACCTTTAAAGGTCTCTTCTAATCTCAAATATTCTGTGATTCTATTATGGGAATGTAAAATTTGAGAACTGTATTATATACACTCCATACCTGCAGAAATCCAATCTCACTCTTATGTTCTTCTGTTGACTCAGACTATGAAGTCTCAGACTCAGAGTTCCAGACACATTTGTAGTGAAAATACTAGCTAATGCAGTCTTATGCAGATTATTACCTGATTGAGCTGTTGTGGGTTAACCCAGTAAGCAGCTCAGTCCTATATGGTTATATATGGCATGAGGGAGAGAATCAGAAGGATAAAAGTAAGAAAAGTCATGGTTGAGATAAAACCATATGAATAACTAAACCCAAAATAAAATAAATTTAAAAAAAAAAAAAGCGCAAAACAAAATTACAAAAAACAAGTGGTAAAAATTTAGAAAATTTTTAACCACTACCTGATCAATGCCCAGCATTATTGCCTCAATCAACAGCAGCCCTCACATACTTTCTTCACAGTTTGTATTCTGAATCTGATGCTATACCCCTTTGGTCAGTTGGGGTCAGACATCTGAGCTGTGCCCCCTCTTGACTTCTTGCTCAATCCCAGCCTACTCTCTGGCAAGGCAGCCATTTGTTACCCTTGACAAGGATCATGAAAAATAATTTGGGGTTTAACTGTATATATCTCTGATGAACTCCTTCATGACAACTTTAAAACAGTCAGCTTTGAGTGTAGATGGAGCTCCCAATGAACTCTCAAGGCTTTTTAGAGAGGTTCACATAGCTGTCAAACTGGAGGTATCTCTCATGGCCACAGCAACTCTCAGAAACAGAAATTTAAATACTAGCAAATTAGAAGACATTTAAAGGCATCACTGAACATATGACAGAGGAGGGAATTTATTTTTTTCTCATACTGAAGATGAGTAAACCAAAAATTTGAAACAAATACCTTATGTTAAAACAGATCCGTTCTAGCAATGTGCAGCACTTCTGAAAGCCCAATTTAATTTTTTAGAGCCGAGAGATTCAATGTATATTGGTTTTATTGATTTTATTTCTCCTTTTCTGGCAAATAAAGGTATATTCTACTATTCAGTAGCATGGTGTAAGGAATGTTAAACATTAGAGCTGAATAGAGAGCTGAACTGCATCACAGCTGTATTCATTTATTTTATGATTACAGAGTTACATGATAATGAATTTATATTTAAAGGTAAAAAGAGGTGGTTTTATAAATCAAATAAAGGGCTTTTTTAAAGCAATAATAACTAGATAATAGTCTTAAATATTATTCTACTTAAACTTCACTTGCCCTTCCCATTTTTCTACACGTTATTTACCTATCAAGAAAATTTCTCCTTTTCCACAGTTCTGGAATAATGACTGCTTGAAGGAGTGTGAGGAACACCCAAAGGCAAACACATGCTAGAAGAAATAATGTTCCTTTGCATTGATACACAAATAAGTGAAATAAGCTGATTGCAGCCTGCACCAGTCTCTACACAGAAACTAATGGTAATCAATATACTTTACCAGAACTGTAGTGTAGGAGAAAATGCAGCTATACCTATGAAGTTGTGTTGCTTCTTAATTTTGTAAAACCATGCTATGTTACCAAAATACAGTCTATGTATATGTATGTATTACAGATTTCATAGTCACCCTGTGTTGAGATTTCACAACTTCTCTATAGTTTAGATCTTATTCCATAGTATGTCTCTCTGTCTCTCTCTCAAATATATCTTGTTATGACATTTTATACTGATGATGTGAGAACTGAAGCACTGGTGTTCTTACCCTGAGAAACTGAGTCATACACAAGTATATTTAAATGCAGTATATTACTCTTATAAACAAAGAATTAAGTCTTAAGGAAAAATTTTGTTGAACAGTTGCTGCCATGACAACAGAACATCATAAAAGTTTCAAGCAGGACTTTTGGTACCACCTATTATTAAGTTTTGCCAATGGTTTATATTTTCAATTGATTATAACTTTGCATAGGTTCAATAGTCTGGGCTCACATTTTCCATGCTGAGTGAACAACTCAGGATGGATTTATTTGCACATTTTTTCTGCCATTAGTATTGAATCAAACAGATCTGCTGTTCCCAAGAAAGTGTCTAAAAAAATGAAACAAAATAAAATACTATTTCCTTGTATAAAAATCTGCAATACTACACATTTTGGAAAAGAGATTTTTGCAGTCTGTCAAGAATGTGTCTCTGGTTATCCCATTAAAGTCTTCAAATCTCCTCAAGGTATAAGCCTCTGAAAAGCTTTCACATGCTCATCACTACAGAACTGCTAACAATGAACAATGTGGAATTGACTGATTCTTTCTTTAGATAACTACTATTGCCTGGAATTCCTGATAGCCACACTGGTACTAAATTCAGGATGTTAACTTTTAGGTGCTTTTTCATTACAAGGTGTATGGGTCTAAAAAAGTGAAAGAGTAGAGGCCAGTGAGTGGACAGAAAGCAAAAACATTGAACTTGTAATAGTAAACAGAAATGACAAAGACCTGAGAATAAGAAGAACAAAATAATTTGGGATTACTGGTGAGTAGTTAATGTATTTGCATGAAGTGCAAGTGATGGCAGGAAGAGATTAGATGAAACAATAAAGGGGATAAGTGATATATGAGCAGAAGAGAGTACTGATGGCAGGTAAAAATGGTAATGACCAAATTATAAAGGGACAAACAGAGACTCTTTAATCTTTTAACTATCTATGAAAGCCAGAGATTTTTATTCACATTTTGATGGTGAAAGCTCACTTTAAGACAAGGAAGACTATGATTTCTACAGCTGTATGACAAACTGAACTATGTGAGATTTCATTGCATGTGTACGCCATTGCATGTTGAGGAGGTTGAGGTTGGGTGTTGCAAAAAATTATTCAGTGAAAGAGTGGTTAAGTGCTGGAATAGGCTCCCCAGGGAGATGTTGGAGTCAACATCCTTGGAAGTGTACAAAAAATGAATGACACCTCATGAGACAATGGGTTTAGTGATCTTGGAGGTCTTTTCCAGCCTTAATGATTCTATATTCTGTCTATAGGAGATGGCTGGAAAACAGGGAAAAGGGCTACTCACACAGGTTTCTGCCTTCCTAGTTAAAAAGAATGCTTATGGGAAAGGGAAGAATGCTCTCTTAGGCTGAGCATCTTGTCAGCTTGAAAAATACCTTGAGGCAAGCAGGAAGGCAGGCAGGGATTGAGCAGGGGGCCCACAGGATGTGGAGACTGAGACCTTGATCAAAACAAAGGACTTGCTGTTAGGTAGAAACAAAAGCCAAGCTTGGGGGAGAAAAGTTTTCTTAAAGATATAGAGAGAATCTATGGAGTTTGTTGACCTAAAAATACAGAGTTATTTGCTTCAAAAAAGCAAAGCTAGTTAAAAGGCTATGGTGGGACTAAGGGAGAATTATTTCAAAACTTCTCAGATAATTCTGATGTGTGAAATAGACTACATCTGGTTCTTTTTTTATAAAAAGGATTACTTTGTTTCAGTTTATATACTTTTATAGCCTAAACAATCCACCTTTAAAGACCAAGAGCCTTTGATGTCTTTTGATATGCTCATTTTAAAGAAAGGAACATGGAGAGCTACTCCCCTCAAGATTCTGCTCTACTTGGATTTGTCACAATCCAGAAATGCAAAAACTTTGTGGTACAAAGTAGAACATTTGAATCACAACATTTTCACCAAACTTTTTTTTTTTTTTTCTTTTTTTTTTTTCATGCAGCAGGTTTTGAGTTCCTCCTTTTCTAGGAGTACAATTAATAGCATGAATAGCTGACAGCTGAACTCCAGGAAACCTTCAGCTGCAGTTGAAGATAATGGGAGCAGTACCCAAACTGAAGGGCTAGGTAATCAAAAAATAAGATTTTAGGCACTGAAGCCAGTCTTTTTATCAGATAATGCCTCTCAGTGTCCCAGTCACAAAATGAGGATAATTCCATGCCTTCAGGTCTCCAACTCATTTTGAAAATAAACTCAATACTGTGCTGTGAGGCAGTGAAATACCATAAAGCCATGGTTGCGTTAGGAGATGCAAATCAGAGCAGGTTTTCATAAAATGTGGGCCATATATTAAATATTGCTCTGCTCAAAACATTATATAGTAACTATTTAATAAAGAAGAAAAAACAGGAGGGAACAACAGAACAACAGAGCAAGACTCAGGCCTCTTTCTAACTGATAATTTTCATCAAAAAGGTGGCAAAAACATATTCACATTTTACATTTAAATGTAGAGCTGGCTTCAAGCGCCAGCCATCTGAAAATTTTATCCATCAATGGACAAAAATTCTCTACTGTTTGGTTGACATTACATACTTACCCAGTCAAAAAGAGAAGCCTTCCAGTATGGACCCAAACAAGAGTCAAATGTTGCTGTTGGATGGGATAGGGAGAGTGGAATGATGTCAGCAACAACTATTTCTTTCTGCATATGGTAAATTGTGATAGCCAGCATATTTCAAGACAAAGTGAGAGAAAACAAAATCATATATGACCTCTATGATTTCTTTTCCTATCAGCTTCTTCTGGCGGTATAACTAGGAATAATAAAATCTTTGTATTTTTGTTAAAAAACAAGGTTATGGGGGATATCTGTACCTTCATTTCATGTTTGCATTCTATTTCCAAGGGAACATTAAGGGGTTTTTGTTTATACAAGGCATTATTATACTTTAGATGAATGATATTCTTATCACAGTAGTTCCTTACTTTAATTTCTGTTTGATTTCCTCTAGGCAGATGTTTGTTTGTAAATATTTATATGAATTATAAGCAATACTCCAATACAGCTTTCAAAAAAGTTCTTTGTCACTCTTTTCATATCTTGCTCATAGTTACAATACTTTTTCAAACAGTTGCAATATGTGTAATCCTGAAAGCTGCTTTAATCTCTAAAAGAAGCTTGTTGGAGCTTATCAATGTGGATTTGAAAGATATGTATAACCAACTCTATACATGATTAGAATCTGGATCTGTATACTTACTAAACCACCTGATTCCCCAGTCTTCAGTAAAAAGTACAAATTTAGCACTGTAGCAGAATACGCAGCATCAGAGCCTTACTTAGAAAAAAATTATCTTAGGAAAACTTAAATTCTCCTACTTTCTGAGAAAACTGTAGCCTCATTTTCTTCACAGTGACATATGTACTATGTGTACCTGCTGTAATGACCTGCTTTTTGTTAGTGAATTGTCATAATCACTCACAAGTTGTAGAGGTATAGACCTTTAAAACAGAGGTCATGGCACCATTAAAATAATGTGACATTTAGTAGTATCTCAAACTGATGTCTATACTGAATTATAATCAGTTCTTTTAAATATATCAGAGTAATTCTGTGGATTAACAGGAACTTTAGAAAATATTTTTATTTTTAGCCACTTTGTCCTGTTGTGTAAGCATCAGAATAAATGTAAGAAGTACAAGATTGTCTCTGTATCTTCTTCAGAAGAGAAACATTTTATTTCTATCCTTCTGGCATTCAGATTGAATCAAACCTTCATACGGCATTATTTCTAACAATGTTAAAATGCAAGTAGAAGTTCAAACAATAGTGTTACACTATCGCTAACTGTCATAAAAAGAGGATGGTTTTGCCCAACCCTTTGAAAGGGGAGATCCTCTCAACCCTCAGTAATTTATTTGACTGTCAGAATCCCTGGGAAGTCAAAACCCTCTAATGCACAACCAGTCTGTCAGTATCCCCCATGTGAGGAACCTTCACCAGTAGATTCACCAATCAGAGGGTGCATTCAATTTGCCCTTGCAGGAGGGCCCGAGTCAACAGAGGAGGGGACCTCTTAGTGGGCCTTCCCAATGTATTATTCTGCTGTTGATGAAAACTGTTAGCACCTTTATAAAGGACTCACTCTAACAGCTATGAAATAACTGTTTATTACTACAAATTGTGACAAGTGAGGGTTTGTGGTAGTCTGTGATAGGGTCCGTCTGTAAAGACACATTTAAACAGTATAAAACGAAGGATAAGCTCAAGTTCTAAAGCAAAACAGTTAACTAAAAATATTATGAAACAAAAGCAAGTTCCAGTCTCAAAACAAGCAATTAGTACACACTTAGGTTACTGCTTACCCATACAGGCATGAGGCAGAAGAGGGAGGTTCAGCTCGTCAGCTGCCTCAGCAGTATGGTGAAAAACTTCTCACAATTTCTATTTTAAATCTCTTTACATATTAATTCTTTAGGTTTAGGTGGAGTTTTGAATTACTTTAGTCAGAAAATGCTGTATTTGGGTGGTGTGATAGGCACCTATTTTTTCTTGATGGATAGCTAGCATAGGTCAAAGAGGTTACCACATTCCCATCCTGTACCTGGTTTACTGAGTCTAGATGTAGTGCCTTCATATACAGAATCACAAAGAATTAACAAGATTGGAAAAGACCACTGAGACTGATGCTGTAAGGGTGACAGATAAAAAACTGAAAAACATGGAGTGAAGGGGAGACACAGCTTTACTGGTCAGTGGCCGATGATCAAAAGAGGAAAATCCTAACAATCTCCCCATTTTTATAACATCTAGAGTGCCCATCCCCCATACTATCCAATTAAAGTTCATCTTACTTCCGTGTTACCCCAACATCCAACAGAATTGTCCCTTATTACTTAACCCCACCTATGTCCAGCCTCTAGTAGGCCTGGAAGCCTAACTCTATGTTTTGTCTTTTCTATACGCAAGAATGCAAACACACAGGAACACAGGCTCTTCTAGCCCTTAATATTCCAAGTTATCCAGACACCTAGCTAAAGTGAATTTTTAAAAATAATAAGCATACCCCTTAACACATGAAGCTCATTGAGTCCAAACTATTACGTAACACCATCCCATCACATAAATCATGGCACTAAGTACATTATCCAACCTCTTCTTCAACACATCCAGGGATGGTGACTCAACCACCTCCCAGGGCAGCCCATTCAATGGGAAATCACTCTTTCTGTAAAAAAGTTTTTCCTAAACCACCCCAATGCAGCTTAGGACTGTGTCCTCTTGTTCTGCCACCAGTAGCCTGAGAGAAAAGATTGACTGCCACCTGGCTACAACCTCCTTTCAGGTAGTTGTAGAGAACAATAAGGGCTCCCCTGATTCTCCTCTTCTCCAGGCTGAACAACCCTAGCTCCCTCAGTCACTCTTCATTGGATTTGTGCTCCAGTCCCTTCACCATCCTCATGGCCCTTCTCTGCACATGTTCAAGCATCTCAATATCTTTCTTAAACTGAGGGGCCCAGAACTGGACACAGTACTCAAGATATGGCCTAACCAGTGTTGAGTATAGGGGAAGAATAACTTCCCTAGTCCTACTGGCCACACTATTGTTGATACAGGCCAGGATACCATTGGCCTTCTTGACCATCTGGGCACACTGCTGGCTCATGTTAAGTTTCCTATTAACAAGTACTCGCGTGCCCTTTCTGCCTGGCCAGTCTCCAGACGCTCCCCAACCTATAGCTCTGCATGGGGTTATTGTGGCCAAAGTGTAGAACGCAGCACTTAAACTTGGTAAACCTCATGTTGGATTCATCTCATCTATCCAGCCTGTCAAGGCCCCTATTCTTCAGTGTACTGATACTTATCAGTGTTTAGGGAACTTTTGAGGGACAGCATGTCTTTCATGTTATCTGTAATGGCATTATGGCTATTTTATGACATGAAATGGCAGATGGAGTCCCTTTTCACCAATAGGAAATGGCAGCAGGTCCTTCCTCTATAAATCTTACTGTGTTTTAAGTTCTGAATTTATCTCTAGTCCACACTAACTTTCCAGACACAAAAAAAATTCTACAGAGATGTCTTGGTAACCAATTAGTTTCAACCACTTGATATCAGAAAGATTTTCTACACAAAGAATAAATACATATAAATTATGCATAATTATTTTAAAATAGGTACATGATGTCTATATGAAGTCTAGGTTCACTTTGTAAATCCCTGGATGTACAGAAAATATTTTTCTTTAACACTTTGCAATCCTTAGTAATGCAATTAACTAATTACTGGGAGTAATTACTTAAGAGATGTAAATATGTGCTGTCTTGTGAGTTAGTTTACCCATATAAATATTAAATCACATAAACAAAGTTCTATCTTCAGGCTAACTTCAACACATTAAAAGAAAATTCATAGCCAATTTAGAACCCTCTTGTGCTGTTTCATTGCTTTTAGATATTTTAGGCTGTAGTATAAAATATTTTTATTAGGGCAAAGACTGGTAGAGTTAAAAATATGCTAATATTCATGACTTGTATTATGTACTTTGTAAATTTCTTTCAATATTTTGCTCCAATAACTTTCACCAGAAGATTTTGAGCTGCAACTGCAACTGACTTAAAATTAACAATATATTGAGCAAAAATACTCAGTGATACATTTCTTTTTTCCCTACATTTTCTTTTTACATATTTTCACGGTGTGTTTTTATTATTAGAGTGAAATGAACAGCTTAGTAGAAAATAGTAGAAAATCTTAGGATTAAAGCTATGGAACTGAAAAGATATTGACTGACATCTGAAGAGCTATATAGTAAATGTTTTCTATTTCACAAGACTAATATGGAGAGATGGATAGATTTCAGAGAAGGAGGAAGTTAAAGAATTGCATTCTTCAACAAAGATACAAGAAAGAAAAATAATTTATTCAAAAAAGATTACTAAAAAAGCAATTTCTACAAGTCAATAAGGAATTAATTAAGTACACTCTAATGCTTGGGCACAGCACTTGGGAAACAGGTGAAATCTGTATTTTGATGTGGAGTCAGAACTTTTTGGAGGACATGTTATAGGCAAAAAATGCTTGTGATCCTTTGTTATTTACTAAAACCTATTGGTTCTGCTGGTAAAACAGCAAAAATAATAATTGACAGATGAAGTAAAGCACTATGTCATTCAAAAACACATTAATAACATCTGTTGATTTACCAAAGTACCTTCTGAACATTCTGTTCCTTGGCCTGTCAGTACTTTTTCTGTGATCTTTTGCAAGACATCTAAATTCTTTAAGTCTCTACTTTACAGATATAAAACATTAAGTCAAAATATATCTAGGCATTTAATATTTTATGCATTCACCAGTATATGTGAGATACACAAAAGCAGAGTTGACAGGAACAGCTGATTTGAGTAATACGAATAGAATTTAAAATATACTTTATGTCTAATATGCTTAGAAAATTTTAAAAATGCATAAAAGAACTATTGGAAAAAATATTTTTTATTAGGAAGGTTATGCTTGTTAACAACTCTGCACTTAGAAAATAATTTTGTAATGGTAATTGGAATGTGAAAATAAAAACAACCAAAACTGAAACAAAATCCCAAACCAAAACCAAGCCATTAAACCCATAATGATTCTGTTTCATTTTTGGAGGAGATGGTAGCCACTTTGGCAAAGCACTAGAAAATATAAAAGCAGGTGTTATAAGTGTTCTGTCTGCAGAGAGAGGGTGGAGCATATAGGCATGGTTAGGTTGTTCTTCTATACCACCCACATCATCAATAAGGGGTGTGGTATTGGAGGGAAAAAAATGTGAACACACCCATGGAAGTGCACAGTTTTGCCCTCCTCTCTCCAGCAGAAAGGCTGTTGGCACCAGCCCTGAGGACCCCCGTCCTCTGCCACCACCGCCCATCCTCCACCTGCTCCTCCAAGGCACAGCTCCAAGATGTGATGCTGAAAAGTGACAATGTGGCTCAAAAATGTGATGTTGAAAAAAAAGTGGTGCAGGAAACACTGCATGGAACTGAACAGCAGAGGTGACCCCAAGCCGAGCTGAACTGAGCTAAAAGGAGCAGAGTGGTGTTGGGTGGAGTGGGTGAAGAGGTCAAAAGCAGTGCTGCTGATAGCAGACGCACAGAAGTGAGTCCAGTGTCCAAAGCAGCAGCACAGCAGAGCAGCAGCATAGCACTACATGAACAATCTAGCTTCCTGGGGGTTTGTCCATCATACTTTTCCATTGTGCAGCTCTTGGGGACAGGGGGAGCTGGCAGTGGGAGGTGTCTGCCATCTTGTCTTTGGGGAAACCATGTGGTGTGGTGCACAGGAATGGCCACCATCTTGTCTTTGTCAGAATATGCGGAACTAAGTCAGGGTGGTGACCACCTTTTTTGTGGGTAAACACCTTCTCTTTTCTATGTACTTCTGCTATTAATATTGGTACTGTTATGGTGGGGGTTTTTCCTTATTCCACTCTTTTTTGTTTTCAGTAAATTGTATCTCAACCCATAGTCTCTGCCTTTGTCTCTCTTACTAGAAGAGGCGGGCAGAAGGGGAGTGGCTTATTCGGAGTTTAATTTCTGGATGGTGTTAGACCATCACAATGAGACATTCTAACTCTAATATAATCTCTAATAGTCTGTTGAATTTCATTACTTTTATAATTCTCTCTTCTTTATGAAGTTCATACATTCAAATTTTCTGCCCAAATCAACTGAAGACTAATACTTGCAGTTCCCTGATTGATTCTCTAGAGGAAGAACTAGTACAGCTACAAAGAGTTACAGATACAATGGTACTTACAAGCTTCACTGTAAAGTATTGTATTGGTTTTTCTGTGGCCAGGTTTTGGTAGCAGTGGGGGGGGCTGAGGGAGAGGTTTCTTTGAGAAGCTGCTGGAAGTTTCCCCCATGCCCAGGCTGGGCCCGCTGCTGGCCAAGGCCAGGCCAATCAGTAGTTGAAGGAACGCCTCTGTGATAACATATTTAAGAAGGAAGAAAAAAAAAAGCTGGTAGGAGATGAAGATGGCTGCCGGAGAGGAGCAGGGTGAGAGCCTGTGAACAACAACCCAGACACCAAGGTCAGTGGAGAAGGAGGGGGAGGAGATGCTCCTGGCGCCGGAGCTGAGATCCAGCTGCAGCCCATGGGGAAGACCATGGTGAAGCAGCTGTGCCCCTGCAGCCCATGGAGGACCACAGGAGTGCAGAGATCCACCTGTAGCCCGTGGAGGAGCCACGCCGGAGCAGGTGGATGCTGGGGAAGGCTGTAGCCCGTGGGAGACCCAAGGTGGAGCTGGGTCCTGGCAGGGGACTGTAGCCTGTGGGGAGAGGAGCCCACTTGGAGTAGGATTCTCCTGTTAGGATGCGTGGCTCGTGGGGCCCACGCTGGAGCAGCCTGTGCCTGAGGGACTGCACCCTGTGGAATGTGAGCCATGTGGCAGCTGTGGGTGAAGGGCTGCTGCCCATGGGATGGACTCTCGCCGGAGCAGTTTGTGAGAGGAACTGTATCCTGTGAGGGATGGGACCCCATGGAATGTGGCTGGAAGGACTCTTCTCCCCAAGCAGCGGCTGAGAACAGCAGCTGACCACAGCAACACCTCCCCCCCACCTCACCTTTTCCCTTGACCGCTGCGGGAGAATGGGTTGGATGTAAGAAGGAGGGGGTGGGGGGTAAAAGGTGTCTCTTATTGTCTCTCACTCTTACCTCTGATCTTGTTAGTAATAAACCTGACTATTATTCCCACATAGAGTCTTGTTTTGCCTGTGATGGAGATTAAGAAAGAATTTGTTGTAGTCCTTATCATAAATAACGAAACCTCTCGTTACATTCTCTCTCCTCTATAGCTGGGCAAGGGGGAGTGAGAGTGGCTGTAGTGGGCCCCTGACACTCAGCCCGGGTTAAAACTCTACAAGTATTAACTATTCTATTGCACCTCATTCACAATTTAAACTATGAAGCTTCACTTTTTAAGTCTCTGTTACACGTAGCTGGTGTTGGTTTGTCTTTTATGCAGTCAAATGCATATTTTATGTACTGAAAACAATTATCTCCTGCCATAGCTAAGTAACAAAATCCCCAAAAATATCAAATACAATGCTAAGCGAAAGTATACTGAAAAGCAGAATTTAATCTTAAGAAGTGTGGTTATCATTCAGTTAAAAGATTATTAATAGATTAGAGACTTTCCAGGCTTTCCAAATTTCCTATTTCTTTCAAGTACTTGAAACTTGATCAGCAGTGACTGGAAGTCTTCTGGGCTATGACATATAACCTAGGCATGAAGATTGCATACCCCCTGAAAGTGAAGGACTGAATGACTATTTTTTTAGAGATTCAGTGTAGCTGTATTCACACACCTCTATTGAATGGACAACTCATTCTAAATTTCTCTAAGGTACTGAGGAACTGAATGAACATAATGAAAACAGGAACCTTTCTAAGGCACAGCAAAGTGTTTCTGGGAAACTGAAATATGAATATACTTATTTACTAGCTTGATTCAAGTTTTCAAATATTACGGTATCTTAAGAAGCTTCACCTGTGTGAAATTCACTGCACTCCTGCAGCAATAATTCATATGTGGCTTAGCATTTTAAATATATACCAACTATAAGTTTATGCCAACTTTGAGTCTATACCAACCAATGTTGTTACATAGAAAGACAGAGTAAGTAACTTGTAAGAGGTCTTCACAATACACTTGTAATGACTGTTTCGCCCGCTATTCCTCTTCTACCAAGTGTCTAGGTTTACCAAGGAGCAAAATCTTTGTAAATGGAGAGAGACCATATGGCACATATGTTCTAGTACAGACATAGGATTTCAGCCTGATCTCTGCACTGGAAGATGTCTGCAGTTACTTTCCAGTACTGCTTCCATTTAGTTATAGTACAGATGAGGGGAAGAGGTTTGTCTTTTAAAACATTTTTTTTGTTTTTCCTGAGAGTGCGGAACAGGCAAGGGTGGCTGGAGTGCCATCCCAGTGTCTCGCAGAGTGGCGGGAGGTGATGGTGGAAGACGACTGGGAACACATTGGTCAGAGATGGTGTGTTCCCAGTCCCTCTGCCATGCTGGCTCCCCACCTCAAGGAGTGCCCTGGGGCCACATGGAGCCGACTTGTGCCCACTGCCAATGGCCTGGTGGGCACAGTGTGCAGCCAGAGCCTTTTCTCAGCTGCTGGGCTCACTCCTCACCAGTCTCCGGCGCTCCTGTGGCTGAATGGGGCTTGGCAGCTGCCGCTCCTCTGCCACCCCCGCACCCGCATTTCTGCCACTGGTGCCCACAGGGATCCCCCACCACTGCAGACCAGGGCGCTGTGGGCACCACTCCTGTGGTTCCCCCCTTGCTCCGTGCCACCACTGCAGCATGGCTGGGAGTGCGCATGGAATCTCCTCTGGCCACAGTGAGCAGGGGCCCGTGGGAGTGTCAGTGTTTCCTCCTGCAGTGGCTCAGCAGCTGCTCCAGCAGCCCATGGGCAGCGATGCCAGACCCCCATGCTCCACAGCTGAGCAGCCAGCCTGGTGCAGTATAGGTTGTTATTTTCTTTTTACGGTTATTATTGTCAGGTCATTGTTTTGTAACTGGTTCATGCTTATAGTGGGTTATACACCTCATACAGCCCATAGTCAATAAACTGTTTTGTTGTTGTCTTCCTATTAAGTCTCTCATGATTGATAATGTTCCCTAGTGTCCAAACCAGGACACCTTCATAGCTACTGAAACATCCTACTTGGATAATGACAGCATACACTTATTTTTCATTATAACTGCTACTGGTATTATGTCCTACCTCTAACATATATTTTTTTCCTTGAAAAGGACAATGAAAGAAATGATTGAAGATTTCCTACTCTGACGCTGATTCAAATGATTCATGTATCTGTAAACATTTATTTTACCCTTTATTAATACCTACTGGTTTATTCTTCATTTGAATTTTACATCCAGCATTCTGTCATCATATTACCTTGGGAAGTTAGTGTTTCCACATCTTGATTTGACACATTGTCTAGCTCTAATTTTTGAATGCTTTTCTAGGGAGTGGGTTGTGTTGTATCATCACTATACACCTGCAGTTCTATTTTCCACTTTATTGGACATTCAGCTTCTCAAAAAGGCCATAGTACATGGAAGAGTTGAAAGCTTTACTATGCCCTGCATACAACTTTGTGACTTTTTCTGCAACTTTCCTCATGATCACTCAATACTGAGGAGTGCTCTCAAATCAATGGATGTCAAAAACACTACTCATCTATATATTCACTATAAGGCAGTGTGGTGGTTTAGCACCACTGTTTTCACTAAGGGGCACGCTCAACAGTGACGAGAAGACTGAACAGACATTAAACAAGAGGGAAACAGTTTATTCATCTGGAGCTCAACCAAAGACAACAGTTTAAGGGAACTCCAGACTTAACACAGAGTTACACCCAACAAAGAACCACGCAAGAGGGAAAAAGGAAAAAAAGGGAATAAGGGAACTGCTTTTCCAAGGCCAGGCAGGCTAGCCAAAGAGAAGCAGGGGGAAGGGAAAGCCGCTCCCCTTCTCTCTCTATCTCCTTCTGATGGTAACTGCTCCCAGCCCTTGAAGTCTCTGCAAAACACAAAAAATGAAAAGCACCCCCCCCACCCCGAACCCAGGGACACTATTTGAGGAAGCCTTTCACTTGCAGTTATGCTGGCTTGAGTCTGGTGCCGATGGAGGTGGGCGGAGTCAGGCCGCAGGGCCTGGAAGTCAGAGAAGGAGGGGCCGTGTTGCTGCTCTCCAGCTCACCGGAAGCCAAAAAGAGTGAGCTTCCGTTTCCTCAGGCTTTTAAGCTCTCCAAGTCCTGCACGAATCTCGCCGTCTTCTTCCTGGCTTCGCCTCTTCCGATTGGCCAGCGGTCCGGGCTTCACCCCCTCTTCCGAGATCTTCGGCTCCAGCAAAATGGCAGTTCCCACCAAAATCACGAGCCTACTGCTTCCTGGCACCATGTTTTTTACCAGCCACGGGCTGGCTGCCACCTCCCCAGGGCACCCGCCATCTGCGGGAACCCCAAAAGGGGTCTCCGAGGCTGACCGGGACCACAGGAGCTGCCTAGAGCAGCCACTGCACCCACACCATTGCGCAGGGGACATTCCTGAGGCTGCTGGGACTGCGGGACCCCTTACCGGGCTCCCTCATGGTGGCATGGGGGGCCGGTGCGGCCACCGGGGCACTTCTGATGTTACTGCCCCATGGCCAAGGGCACCGGGGCACCGCTGGCAAAGAACAACCGGCGGGTGTCTGCACCCGCTGCTGCCAGAGCCCACCGCAGACACCCAGGGATTGGGCAGCTGCTGCCCGCAGAAGGGACAGGGAATGGCGCAGCGACTGTCTCTCCCTGTCACCGGGACTGTGACCCGGGCAGCAGCCAGCTGGTGCCGGGCTTGGACCCATGCTGCGAAAACTTGGGAAAACTGTCAGACCACGCGCAGCACCGCGTCTGGCAGCACCCACCACTGGGGTCACAACCGGCGCTTGCAGCCAGCCGCCTCCAGCTGGCGTCTCCCACCCGCAGCCGCCGCGAGGGGAACCCGCATCTTCGCCACTGCCCGCATGGCCGAGCTGGGTCTGCGCAGCGGCCCCACTCCCGCCTCTGCTCCTCCGCCACGTTTCGGTAAGTTCCTGCTAAGAGAACCTGTGGGGGGAACAGCTGGGCAACCCCTGCCACCTTCCCCTCCAGCCAGCCCAAAAGGCAAGGTGGCGGGGCGAGAGCAAGGGAAGGCTATTAAGGAAAAAAACCAGGATTTATGACAGAATGGGGAGCCAGCAAACCATTAAAAATGAAACATCCCCTTTCCTCCCCCCTCCCACTAAGAACCCCCAACACC
>VXBA01005105.1:229206-267481 GCA_013399895.1 Serilophus lunatus
TTGCCATTCCCCTTTCCCTTTCCCTTCCCCTTTCCCATTTCCTTTCCCTTTCCCCTCCCCTCCTCTCTCTTCCCCCTTCCCTCCCTCCTTGCCCCCTTCCTTACTACCATTAGCAAAATAACATTAATATAGGAAAAGGAAATGCATTAATGTTGTTTTAATGATTTGCCTTTAACCCATGAAAAGAAAGAAAGTTCAAAGATAAGGCTTCCAATTAATCTTTAACTTGTAACATAAAAGCACTGATTTCTAGCCTTAACAACATTGCAATTATGAAGGCACAGGGGGAATGTACTGTGAACATAGTCAAAGTTTTAATCCTAAATATGTCTGGCTCTTGTGAATTTCTTTAAAATTTAACATCATTTCTATGTGTGTTATAAACATATGTGTTCTTGACCCACTTCAAAAAACAACCACAAATGAAATACCATTTCCATTAATCATTCAAGAGCTTTGCAAGATTGCATCTCAAGAGATGACTTTTTCACTGATGTTTACACTATTCGGCTTGGTTTTGTTATTTTTACATGTATTGAATTGCAGCTGCTTGTTGTTCCGAGCATTGGTTTTAGAACTTATTCCCATCATTTCCATCTTAATGCATACATTGTCACTTAATATCCTGAAGAGAAAAATTAATTTCTATGTAATTATAGTTTTGCCCTGACAACTACAAAAAAATCACTGTAAACTAATACCTTGCAAATGAAACTCTATTTTCATCCTTTAATCACTATGTAATGAGACTATGAAGGAGAAGTTTGTACAGTGCTGAAATAATAAATAGATGTAACAAATTTTTACACTTTTCACCAGGGTTTTTAATTGATTTTTTTAATGGGAATATGTATCCACACTAGTGGCTGTCCTTGCAAGAATAAAGTTTATTATGTGTTTACAGAAACGACTTTTTCTATTCATGATATAATCCCATTTTATGTTGTAAATATTCTGTGACTTATGGGCACTTAATAAGTGAATAGCATATAAAGAATTATAGTAAATTCATCATTTAAATCATATATCTCTATATTAGATGCCAAAATTTAGCATTGCTGCATCACAGCTTCTTTATGGATCTAGCTCTAATATCCATGACTCATGAGGAGCACACTTAATTCAATGTTGAACATTTTAAAATCCATGCTTTCTGTTTAACTGTCTCTGCAATAAAAAGCATAAGCAGATTGAAAAATATCCATAGTTGAATATTTGTCCTCAGCCTTAGAAGCTGCATGATCCTTGATACCTCAACACCTGACAGACAAGGAAAATATCCTTGATTCTTGAACCAAATACTAATTTGGATTTTTTACATAATAGAAAATCAGATAATAATCTAGGCTTGTAAGAGCAGGTAAGGCAGAAAAATTTAAATATGAAGGGATTTATTGAATTTCAATTTCAATATGAAAGATGCAAATTGTCAGGCATAAGTCTCCCCTATTAGGCTTGAATTAGTGAAGCTCAGCATCTTCAAAAGGGTCTCTGGAACACAGTTATTGCAACACTATTGGAGTATATTTCATAAGAAGTCCTTTTCGAGACTGACAGGGTTGGTAGCGTTATCCAGCATTCATGTGTTTAGGTACTTCCTGGCTTAAAATATTCTATGACACTTATTAGTCTGCTACATTATTACACTTTGATCCACAATTTTCTTTTGAAATGAAGTGAGGCAAGCTAATTTTCTTTCTTTTGGAAAATAATAACTATGTATATGCCAGCTCAAGCAGTTAGCTCAGTTGGTAGTTGTTATGGGTTTAGGGGGGAGCGGGTGGTGTTTCGGTGGACTCAGAGGTTTTTGGGTGTTTTGGGGGGAAGGGGGGAGGGAAGGGTGTTTGGGAGGGTGTTTGGATGGTTCGCTTGTTGCCCTGTTTAAAATCGTGGGGTTTTTTAAGAAACTTGAAAGAAAGACCAAAATCGCAATGTCCGCAGAACAGCAGGGATCTCCCCCATTCCAGCAGAGATGAGAATGGTGCCGAGCGCACAGAGCCACTCCTGCCGTCTCTCTGTTTTTTTCTCGGCAGTGGCGATGGTTGCGCAGGGGGAACTTCGGGGCAGCGGTGCGGCGGGCTCCCATGGCCTCCCCCGGCCCGGTCCTGCCCGGCACCTCTTTGCTGGCGGCTGCAGCTCCCACCAACGGCAGCAGGCAGAACAGGGTGGCAGGTGGAACCGTGCTGTGAGCGCCGCTGCCGGACCCTGGTGCACCCACGGTCGGCGGCAGGGACGCAGCCGGCCAGCAGGGCGGCCCGGGTGGTGCAGTCCCGGCGGTGGCAGGTGGAGGCAGACTGTGGGTGCCGGCACTGGACCCCGTCATGGCTACAGTCAGCGGCGTGGGCACAGTGGTGGCCAATCCTGCCTGATCCAGCCCGGTGCATTGTGGAGTGCATGGAGCCGTGCGGCGCCCCAACCCCCCAGCGGCAGCCAATGCCGGGGAGTGGCAGCCGGCATTGCTGGCCTGCGAGGTCCCCGTTACCTGCGGTGCAGTCCCAGCAGTGCTGGCGGCGGCAGTTCCTCGGCCTGTGGGCGGCTCCTGCGATCCCGCTGGCCTAGAGATCCCTCCTGCGGGGTCCTTGGGGCAGTGGGTGTGCCAAGGCCAGTTCCTGTGGGCGGCGAGTGCCCTGTGGCCAGCAGCTAATAGCACCCCGGACCCCGGCCACATGGGTTTCGGCAGGAGCCGCCATTTTGCTCAGAGTGCCAGATCCCCAAAAAAAAAGGCAGAGCCC
This sequence comes from Serilophus lunatus, assembly GCA_013399895.1. Lineage (NCBI taxonomy): Eukaryota > Metazoa > Chordata > Aves > Passeriformes > Eurylaimidae > Serilophus > Serilophus lunatus. The sequence goes on from VXBA01005105.1 coordinate 231,939, forward strand.
AGCTCCGCTGGCCAATCAGAAGACGCCTTGGCTGGGAAGAAGACACCAATTCGCACAGGACTTCAAGGGCATGAAAGCCATGGACACGGAAGGCCTGCTCCCTCTTCTTAGCTGTCTCTTAAGCTGAGGAGATTGTGGCTCCCCCTCTCCCAGCTCCCGGACTGCGCAGCGGGATTCCCCCCACTTCCATCAGCATGGGCAGCAGCACGGCACCACTGAACTCCAGTGGTGGCACGCAGAGACAGCCCAGCCTAATCGCAAGTGCTAATTCTCCCTGTGAAAGTCCCTGGGGTGTGTGTGTGCTTCTCACCATTTTCTGTCTTGCAGAGAGTTCCAGAGCCAGGAGTGTACCACCACAGAGACAGCCTCCTTTCCTTCCCCTGCTTCTCAGCTAGCCACCTGGCTTTGAAGAGCAGTTTGTTTTCTTGTTTTCACGTGAGATAGTCAAGAGTCGTATTGTATATTTTGTTTAAAGTCTGGAGCTCCCATAAAGTAGTTTTTTGGTAGAGCCCTAGGCAATAAAACTGTCACTTGCTGTTGATTTCTGTTCAGTCTTTTGTCACTCTTGCACACCCCTCTAGTGATACAGTGGTTCAAACCACCACAGTGGTCATTGCCCTTGCTGAGAACACTCAAGTATGATGTTCACTCGGACAAAAGTTGCTTTCTCTGTGCCCACGACAAAGAATGTGGTGATCCAGAAGGAGTGTGCACAAGGGATCCAGGTCTCAGGCTGCAAGGAGTGCCAGAGTCTGGCATTGCTCTCTGAGGACAGCAGAGTGAACAGCCATTTGAAATGTGATTAGGTCAACAATCTGCTCAGCTCACCAACAAAGCTGAGAGATGAAGTGGAATGACTAAAAGTATAAGGGACTTTGAGGAAGAGATTGACTGGTGGAGCTGCATTCTACCATGCCTTACACAAATGCAACTACTATTCATTTCACAAGAAGCAATGGATCCCTTACTCTCTCACCACCAGGCAAAAGGAAGGGACCTTAGAGACAAAGGAGAGTGGAAACGGGTTTCTGATAGGAGTGGTAAGTGAATCTCCTGCAAAAGAGGAAAAGAGAGTTGCATGGATGAAAAAGAAACTCCAGCTATTACTGAAGTGTAAGAAGGAAATATACAGGAGATGGAAGCATGGTCAGGCCACCTGGAATAAATATATAGAGGTTGCCAGAATAGTATAAATGAGATAAGGAAGGCAAAAGCCCATCTGGAATTAAATTTGGCCAAATATGTCAAGAACAAGAAAGGCTTTTTCAAACATATTAGTAACAAAAGGACAACTAAGGATAATGTAGGCCTGATACTAAATGGAAGAGGAAGCTGTAACTGAGAAGGCAGAATTACTGAACACCTTCTTTGCACTGGTCTTCACTGACAAGAGTAGCCCTAAGGCACCTCTGACCCAAGAGACTAGGGTAAAGGAATGTTAGAAGGAAGAGTTTCCCTTAGTCAAGGAGGACTGTGTTAAAGAACACCAGGGCAAACTTGACATCCACAAGTCCATGGCTCTGACAGGATGCATCCACAAGTGCTGAGAGCTGTCAGATGCCACAGCTAGGCCACTCACGATCATCTTTGAAGTTCATGGGGAACAGGAGAAATGGCTGAGGACTGGAAAAAAGCAAATATTACCCCAGCCTTCAAAAAGGGCAAGAAGGAGGGCCCAGGGAACCACCAGCCAGTCAGGCTCGCCTCAATCTCTGGAAAGGTGACAGAGTGTCTTACTCTAGAAGCTATATCGATCCACATGGATGATCAGGATTAGTCAGCATGGATTCACTAAAGGTAAATCATGCTTGGCCAACCTGATTGCCTTCTACGATGAAGAAACTACCTAGATAGATGAGGGTAATGCAGTCAATGTGGTCTACCTCGACTTCAACACAGCTTTTAACACTGCCTCTTACAATATCCTCAGAGGCAAACTCAGGAAGTGTAGACTGGGTGAGAGGACAGTGAGGTAGATTGAGAACTGGATGAACAGCAAATCTCAGAGAGTCACAATCAGTGGCTCAAGATCTAATTGGAGGCCAGTGACTAATGGTGTCCCACAAGGTTCAATACTGAGCCCAGTATTGTTTTACTTACTCATCAGTGACTTGGGTGAAGGAGTAGATGCCTCCTCAGCAAGTTCACTAATGACACAAAGCTGTGAGGAGTGGCCAATACCCCAGAATGTTGTACAGCTCTTTAAAAGAAACTCAAGAGGATAGAGAGATGGACAGGGAAGAATTCTCTGAAATTCAACAAAGGTAAGTGCAAGGTCCTGCACCTGAGGAAGAATAACCCCATTTATTAGTGCAGGCAAGGGGCTGACCTGCTTCTCTGAGGAGAAAGGCCTGGGGGCCCTTGTGGACAACAAGCTGTCCATGAGCCAGTAGTATGCCCTTGTGGCCAAGAAGGCCAGCTGCATCTTGGAGTGCATTAGGAAGAATATTGACAACAGGTTAAGTGAGGTGATTCTACCCCTCTACTCAGCCCTGGTGAGGTACATCTGGAGTGGTGTGTGCAGTTCTGGACTCCTCAGTACAAAAGAGACATGGAAGTCCTTGAGCAGGTCCAGTGGAGGGGTACAAAGTTGATTTTGAGAATAGGCTGAAAGAGTTGGGTCTGTTTAGTCTCAAGAAGAGATGTATGAGAGGGGACTTCACCAAGTCTGTAAGTATCTGAAGGGAGGATGTCAAGGGGATGGAGCCAGAGTCTTCTCAGTGTTGCCAGGCAATAGGACAAGAGGCAATGGGCAGGAACTGATGCACAAGAATTTTCACTTGATTATGAGCAAAAAATTCTTTACTGTGTGATTGATTAAGCACTGGAACAGGTTGCCAGAGAGGCTGTGGAGTCTCCCTCGCTGGAGATATTAAAGAACCATCTGGACAAGATCCACTGGAAGGTGCTCTGGGATGACTGCTTGATCAAGGAGGTTGGATTAGATGTCCCAGGGGGACTCTGATTCCTTCCAATCTTACCCATTCTGTGATTCTGTATATTGTTTAGCTAGTGTAAAAATACTCTTGACACACCTTTTCTTTAAAATATTCTAGTACCTGTCTATTTTGAAATAGGGTCTTGGAGTTTGGCAGGAGGAATGGGGTCTTGGGCAAAATTACAGATTTGAAAACGAATTCTGCCAAGTCTGAAAAAGTCATAGGCAGGCAAGAATCCCTGTTCATAATGAGTATTTGATAATGTTTACCTAACAAGCTTCTGATTATTATTTCTCCTCAATAAATATGTTCTTCTCACAGCCCCAAGTGTGATCATACTGTGCATACATCAAAATATGCAGGAAATTAACATCCAGCTCAGAGGTAGGAGAGAATAAAGGAATTTTTCCTACTCTCAGCTGCTCTGGATTAAGCCCCAGTGCTTGAATTAAAAGATGAGAATCTGCTTCTTCTGTACCATCCACATTACTGATAAAAAGAAATTATGAAAGATTAACACCTTCGATTCAAATATGGAGGAAATTTGTCCTGGAGAAGACATTAGACTCCCATAAAGTCTTACAGAATTATTACTGGAAGTGGAGACAGTAACAACTGACTGAGAATTCATGATGGGTTGACTCTGGCCAACAGCAAAGCTGGCATCCAGCTCCTCTCTCAGTCTTTGACTCCAGCAGGATAGGGGAGAGAATCAGAAGGGNGATCATGATAAAGACAATTTAATAAGTGAAAAAGACAAACAAGTGGTGTAAAGGCAGGCACTTACCAACTTTCATCCACCAGTCGATGCTCAGCCACTGGCCAGGCAGCAGCTATCTGCAAAAACTCTATGGCATGCAATATTCCTTTAGTTAGCTGGGGCCCCCGTCCCTGATTTTTTTTGTCTCCCAGTCTCTTGCACACTCCTAGCCCACTCCATTTCCCATGGTTTAGAGGTAATGTTAAAAAATTAAATTATTTTCCTAGGACAATTAAAGAAATACCATGTGAAAGACAAAAGGTATCTACTTTTTCCTTCATTTTTGGTGTGTTCAATCTTGAAATGAAATTATGCAGCTTCATTTAAAATACAGAACATAGGACATCTGAAGATAAAAACTTAGGAATTAATCTACACTGTATTACTTCAGTAGAAAACAAATGAAGTGGTGTCTGACATCTTTTGTTTAGATAAAGAAGTTGAAATCAATAAATGCCCCACAGATGACCACTCAACCTCGAATCATGAGGGATGCTCCTTTGACCTTCTGAAGTAGAAACAATCAGACAGTACCACATGGAACAAGATCTTTTGGAGCTGAAAAGAGTAAGAGCTGCCCTGCTGAATGATGGTAGTATGAATATTGGACAGGTAGCCTTGTCAAGATATTACCATGATGGCTATGAAGTGCTGCCAAATACGTTATTCACACGTACAGCTGCTTTGTACTGTAGCCACAACACTGGTTTTTGGTTATATTTTTCCATATTCAGAGAAAATGTGGCTTCCTCATCAGTGTTCTTCTTCTCTAGTCAATGTCATGTTTTCATATGTTACTAATGGTACCATCAGTGAAACTGTGCAATGGTACTAACAGAAAAACATAAGTTTTATCCTGCAATAACATTACTATGCAACTGAACTTTGGTACATAGTGAACGCCATTTCCAGCTCTCATTTTGATTTGTATCTCTTAAAGAATGATTGTTAAGGTAACAAGAATTATTTGTGCTAAGCTCCAAATTCACTTCACTTGATATTATCAGCTAAGCCTTTAACAGAACATTAGAAGCATCTGTATTTTAAATTGCAGCTGATAAAACAGCAAAGCTCTTGCTGAAGATAACGACCTAAAAATGGATAACATCACAGTAGAATCAGACAGTGCCATTCAATTGTCTGTTCTGCCATTTATAAAGAAATGTGCTATTATTTCTCGATTTAAGATTATGAAGAATACTGCTTAGGTAATATTCACTTCTTTTGGAAAGCTTTTCATGCACAGAATCAGATAAATAAGATGCTATCTTCTAAGACTGCTGAAAACCTATTGAACACAACAAATTCCTTCTATCTTTTTAAAAAGTCAAACAGTGAGCTTTCTCAAACTATAAGCATGTTACCGTATGATTCAAGTTCCTAAATTCAAGCCATAAATAAAGTTCTCATAGAGTTTTAAGATGACTGAAAGAAGAAAGAAATTGCCCAGGGTTGTCAATGCTGGAAGAGCAGAAAATAGGACAAATGTACAATTTATTGAAAGCAATTTATTCCTAACAAACAAACAACATAGCCAGTTACTTTGAAGAGCCACCTATAACTGGTTCAAGGGACATGTGATTTTGAAAGTCTGTACCTTTAGACAATAAATGTAATCTTTTTCAATAGAGAGCAGTTTGCACTTTATTTATAAAAGATGAACTTATTAATGTTTAAAGAAGGGAAAAAAAAAAGGAAAAAACATGTCAATTCCCTACGAAATTGTTCACTATATGTACACCACCCATATAGTTGGTGTGCCTGAATATAAGATGTTCCTTTACACTTATACATGAAGCATAATAGCAAAAAGTCACTAGAGGATATGAAAGAGAATAGGAAAGCCCACACCAAGCTTTACCCAAGACCATGATTTTTTTTTCCTCATGCTAAAAAGCAAATGATGGCACAAATTACATCCTTTTTCTTTCCCATTCCATGGAGAACCGATATAGAGAAATGTTGTAGCAATTTTCTTTTGCACAATACAGGTTAGTGCTGAATGAAATACTCACTGCTGAGGGGAAAAATGATTCAAGTATCATGGAATTTTTACAAACATTTGATCTAGTCAATGGTACTTTCATCTATTAAAAAAACCCACTTAAATAGCATATGTTATTTTTTCAAAAAGCTAAGTGTTTTTTACTAATCTTTGAAGTATTTTAAGTATGGATACCGATAAGTTTTAGAAATTGCTACTTTTTCCTTCTCCTGGATAACAACTAGTTTTGATTTTCAAATGAAAGACAGCTGCACTTACTACTCTTTAAGAAAAGCATATTAATATCAGAAAAGTGTCTACTATTGAAGAATACTTGCAAAGTACTGAAATATTTCCTGCTATTTTAAAGAAAATTAAGAATTGAATTGTTATGCTATCATTAAAGGCTTTATCCTGTGGCAATGAAAATTGAAAGGATCATTGTTCTCAAAGTTCAAACTCCAATTACTTTCAAAAGGAAATAAAGTAAGAACAAAGAAAACTTAAAGACAGGCCGGAGGCCAAGATGACTGTTTTAAACTGACAGATCTAAATTCTAAGTGGCTGTCTCTGTGGGAGAGATGAGGAAAAATGAGGGGTCACATTTCTGAAATTCCTCATCACTCCTATATTAAGTTCAAAATCCCTCAATGTTGTGATTCTCTGTATCTAACTTAAGTGTCTTCCCATTACACAATTCTTTCTGCTCAGGACCTATCTGTCTCAGCTTCTTCTAAGAAGGCTATCTTGTAGTGGCTCTTTCAAAGCAGGTGTAGCAGTGCTTTTTTACCTTTTGTATAATACTTTTTGTTAGAGCACCTTCCTAGGAATTTGGAAAGGTCAGTTTTGTGTCTGCTTCAACTGCAGAGAATGAAATTGTATTTTAAGAGAATACTAAAAGGGCAAGAAGCCTGACCCTTAAAGAGGGAGCTGGACTCCCGTCTGGGAAGGATTAAAACTGAAAAAAAATGAAGCCTGTATACTATTAATTGGAATATATATTTGTATTATGTTAGGTCACTGATGGTGGGGAGGAAGAGAAGGAACTATTTCCTAAGAGTCAAACAGTTTGTTTCTTTCAATACTATGTTTCTTTATAGTTCAGTAGAAATACAAATATGGCTTTTCAGAATTTAGAAGACAATAATTTTTTTTCAGTCTCAAGATGATTAAAATCTAGAAAGGAAACTTTCAGAATAAGTGCTACAACCAGCCAGTGATTGTGAAGTAGCTGAATGGCATTACAAGGTAAAAGATCAGAATTACATCTGTTTGTTCAGAATGCCCTTGTATATCTGGTGTGCTTGTTTTACTCTACTCAAGTAGAGATACAAATATGAAACAGATAATTATGTCCCCAAAATAAGTACTACTAAAATCTGTGGAAGCAGTCAAGATGTTAACTAATCCTTTACATGCCTACAAGCTTAGGCAGGGCTGTAAAAGGATGCAGACATATGGAACAGCTGTTTAGAAATTAGGTAGAATTTCAGGTCTCCTTGATAAGATTTCAGCAGAATCAACACTATTCAGAAATTAACTGATTTTTTTCAAAGATATTTTTAAAACCAAACAAGTCATTTGAAGCAGCAGATTAGGTTATCTTTCAGATCAAGTATATCTAAACTATAGCATACAGTGAAAAGTTTGGCACATGAAGACAGAATGAAACAAGGAATAATGCAGCCCTAGGAAAAAAAGGAAAATGGTTTTATGCCCATTTAAATGGAATTTTGATAACCACCTTTTCATCAGCTTACGACTGTACTGACGAAATTTTTCTAACTCTTTCATTTGATTAAAAAATAGCACTAATGCATAAGACAATGGAAAATTGTCATACAGGACATAGTTCTCAAGAATTTATATTTCACTGAGTTAGGCAACAGAATGAAACACTTAAAGGTATAAAACATATATTATTAAATCTACCAAATAGCAGTCTTATTCAATACGTACCTATCTGAGTAACAATTTTTAAAATTGCCACACCTTTACACCATTTGTGAGTGTTTCTGAGGGTCCACTGCACTGATAAATGGACAGATTCTCCAAAGTCACCATGAGCGTGCATTCCTTAAGTATAAACTCTCTTAAAACCAATGCAGGTTTGACAATGTGTTTTGATGGACCTTATCTAACTTTGTTCATTGATATTATTCTTCCTTTGCAAAAATTAATCACCTGTGTAAAAATTCCTAAATGTTAAAATGTCAGAAAATGAAAAATTATGGAATCTAGACCATTCTCAGCCATTCTCTTCATTCATTCGTTCATGGCTAGGCTTTGTGAATGAAGCTATGAGATTCTCTTAATTACTTTTTTAGAAAATACCTGACAAATACACCCATCTCCAATACGTAAAGATGTCCAAAAGTCAATATACCATCTTTTTAGGGGATTTATTTAGATAGAGTCTATAAATTACAGCCTTTTGTAATGAATCTAGGATCAGAGCACAAGTTTAAAATCCAACCTGTGTTTACACAGCAGCATTCCAAAGGAGAAATGTGATCATGACTCCATCATGATCAGCTGCCCCATTTCTGCTTTACAGTTTGCTTTGCTCTCTGCTTATAAGGGTATCTTTCTGTGTCTGCCTGCTCTTAGGTAAGTGAGCAAGATAAGTAGTCGTGTTGGAGAAAAATGGTTTCATACGTTCCCTTGTTTCCTGCACAGGCACACAATAAAGAGAACTGGCTTGAATTTAAGGGTTTTACTTTTCTGTAAGTGGTGACATTTGTATTGACACATTACATCTCTTCATTAACATCTGTTAGTATGAAAAGGTATGAATATATCTTTCATACTTCAGAAGAAGCATTTATGGAAACAGCTGAAACAACTCAGGTTATGTGCTACTTACCTGTATGAATAAGGAAAACTAAATAATGGACAACCTTTTTCGCCTTTCTTTTTCTGGTCTTTAAGTGTCTGAAAGTAGAGGAATAAGAGGGAAAAAGTAAAGCCGAAAGGTAATTTTGTTCATTAGACCAACTGATAAAGTTGGCAAAGTAAAAGAAAGAGGCTTTTTTTTTTTGCACAAAAACCTCTCTTCAGAGATAAATAAGCACTGAAACACCTTTCCCTGAATTGCTGGTTAGACAGTAAAAGATGTGAAGCATTTCTTCCCTGCACCCTGTTTCTGCTATTGCACTTGAAACAGCAAGGTGGGAAAGTTTCAAAGCCCCTTATCCCTATTCAAGTTATACTGTGGTATTGCAAATATTAATTGCTACCTGGTGCCTTCCCAGTAGAATCATCCTTTCTGCTGTGATTCCACTAAACACTACAATGCCTTCTTTTGGGAATGGCAACAAAAAAGAACAGTAAGTCCCAGCTCATGTCCTTCTCTCTGTTGTCTGCTTGCTTCAATGCCTGAACATCTTGTCAAATTCAATCTAAGCCAAACAAGACAAAAACAGGGTTTAGAGCCATGTTTCTTAACCCAGCACATTTATTTTAGTAATGAACAATAGCAAGCTTGTTTTATAAACATATTTGATTCTTGTTAACAAGTAGAAACACTGCCTACAAACTTTTCCAGGATGCACAAGCATGCAAGTTTTCTGCAGAATCTTTTCAAATGACTATTTCATCATCTTTTTGAAAAAAAAAAAAAATCGTGTGCAAAATAGTGTGGAACACTAAGACATCGCAATTCAGTTTTACATAATGTGCAATAATCACTCCCACAACTTGGGTTACACCATGTTTTAAGATTCTAGAAAATGTCACAAAAATTGTTCCAATTAAATTTCTGTTATATATGGGAAATTAATCCTTGAATTCCCATGAACCAATTTCACAACAAAATAAGCAAAAATATTATTCTATCATTTTTTTATTATTATTATTCCCTCTGTATGATTTTACCCTATTTGCTGTGTCATATTAAAATTTAGGGAAATATTGGTTCTGTATAATAAAAAGAAATAGAAAGAAAAATCCTGAGATAATTATCAGATGAGTTTTCTTCAGTTCTAAGAACCAGAATAATACATAGGAAAAAATGACACTATTATAGCACAGGAATCAGAAAGGTCTAGAGTAATTTGTTCTCATTATTATCAGAGTTTGCACAAAGATACACCAAATCTTATAGATTATAGAAGATATCTTCAGATTTTATCTTCTTACATAAAAGTAGGAGAGTTCAAACAGGTCCAAATTTCTATAAATAAACAATACTGTATTACAGTGTTCTGTGAATGTGTCAAGCCATGAAGAGCCAGATTGTGATCCTGGCTGTATGCCTACACTAGGAATCATGAGGCTGTTCAGTATTCATACTGCCTACATTTGCTGCCTATATAACTGCTACCAAGATTAGAAGCAAGGAGCTTCTGTAGAACCATTGATTCATCCACTTTACAAGTGGATAGAGAATAGCCAACTAGAAAATTGACCATAAATGGTATAGAGCTCTTCAATACATAGGAGTCACATAAAGTTGTCTGCTCTAAATATAAGCCTGATACATACTGGCATATTTCTCTACCTGAAAAAGAGTGGGAAAGAAGTGTGAGAACACAGAATTCTGTGGCTTTGAGTCATAATGTAACTTTTTTTTTAGGATTGTGCATTATCATTGTTAGCCTATGAGCCAATTCTAATTCAATATTTGCACAATAGGGAAAGAAGGAGTCCCTCTCTCGATTCCTGGTATCTACAGTTCCATCTGTCCTAATAAATGAAAGAGGGAGATTGCTTCAGCACTAGACCTCTGTTCATCTATATCTGCTCAGTTGGTAATTCTTTCCCTAGTTCTACTTTAAACTGCCCCAAATATCTCTCTTCAAGACAAACTTGCAAAGGCTTTTGGAGAGTTTCATGAACTGATCCCAGAAGTCTATGCAGATAAAACTCTGCCAGACTTTGTTAATTTTCCATGTGTTCTACACAGTCAACATCATCCTCGCAGACCAATCATCCAGTCGCACATCACAAATCCATGTTATACCTCAAAATTTCTAATATATGATCCTCTAAATTTCCTAATATAAATTGCTATTCTAGGAAGCTGCAACATATTTTTCACATTATTAAGCATTTTAATCTGAGTGAAGAAGGGGAAAAATAACCTTTCACAAATATTTAGATCCCTCATGACCTTAAGAGTTTAGCTAAAATACAGAAGCAAGTACTATGCAGCATGGATCTGATAAAGCAGTACAAGGCTAGCTGTCTAACCAGTGTGGAAATGAGCTAGTCCTTTTCACTAGATCTCAGAAACTCTCAGTTCTCAGAAACTCTTAGTACTGTGACAGCAATCTTAAGGTACAATCCGTTCACTGTCCACTACTATCTGTCTTTCACTTGTTCTCTGTCTATTCACTTCTTAAGAAAATACCATTAGTACAACACTGCTCAGAGAAAGCAATTTGGTGAATGTAGGTATCCGTAAATATAATCCATAATTTTAAAAAGTAATCATTTACATAATTTTGGTGATTTTTTTCCAGAGACTCCATTTATCATATTCTTCTTCAAATGCAGTAACAGATGACTGTAACAACTTCTAGTGCTATTGTGAAGGCAGACCTCTCTTTTATAAGCTGAACACTCCAGTCGTCTTCCCACTCATTACGTCCTACATGTTGTCAATCTTAGTTTCAAGAACTGTCAGTCAGAAATGCAGTGGGTGATATGTGTACTATTTTTTAACCACACTAAGGTGGGCATTTCTTTGATTTTCCTTTATTCTCTTGATTGCAAAGTGCAGTATGTGTCTTGCATACAAGCAAACACAAAAGTACATAAAAAATAGTATTTTGAAAACTGAAAGCAGAACTTTGGTACAGTAAACCTCACAGCTAATCAAAGTCTTATTGTTAGTAAAACAGCATCCTGATTATTTAATAGAGTCGTTCCAAATACTATGATTACCTCTTTAAGCTTAAAGTTATTGATTTAGGAAGAGCAATTATGAAATATTAACAAAAGAGAAAAAGTAAAAGCCACAATTAATTTGCTAAAGCATATTGCAACTTTTACACTTATATCAGTGTACGTGACCAAGCTGCCAAGAGAAGAAAAAGAAGAAAAAGGAAAAAAGGAGGGAAAAGGAGAAATGGGTAGCAAAGGACTGGAAATACATACTGTATTAAATGTGTGTTTGAGTCAATATGGGAGTTTTTCTGTTTTAATACTTATACAATAATTGCTGCTATTGTTAGAGATGTACGGATGTCTTGTATAACACTCTAAACTACAAGCAAAATGCTACTTTTATTTAGTTCTCCTATGGAATTTCTGTGAAAGACTTTTTCTTACTGTTCGAGGAAGCACATTTTTGACAAATCTTTCAAACAATCTCAAGAGGCTTACCTGCTGCCACTGGTATCAGAAAATGGCAGTTTCACTTATCCTTATAAAGCTTCTGAAGACATGTAATTTAAATAACTTGACAGACTTGCTGAGCTGGTTTGTTTCAAAGGCATTAAGACTGACCAGTTGGTGATCTATTATGATGTTACAGAATTTATCCTGAAATTATTTTAGCAGTAGCTATATACAGAACAAAAAAAATCTTCAATAGAGAATAAATGAAAACAAAATTGCAGTTTCTGTCTTGGTGCTAAAAAATATATTTTTTTCCTGTCTTCTCCAATAGCCGACCTTTTTTCAGTGATGATTCATGACGATTCAGTGAGGTATATCAGCATACATTCCCAATTCAGACCTGAATGACTTCTTGGATTCTGTGGGATGTTCAAGAAGTTAAAACACTTGTTGTGGCAGTTATTACATCTTTAAAAAATACTTACACAGTTTGAAATAGCAAAATCCTTTATCTGTGACAGATGTTGCTTATAATGAAAATATAAACATACTCCTATCTACAGAGACTATCAGATGTTGCTGAAATTACAAATGTTGCACAATACTGAAGGCAAAATGAATGATTGTCAGCCACCAAAAGAAACAGGTTATGTGTTCCAAAAAGCCTTATCAACTGTAGCTTCTCATCTTTTTAAAACTCCTTTCTGGACCTCAAAATGTACTGACTTTCTATAACAGGGTGTTATCATCTCTCTTCCAATCCTTGACATACAAGAGAATTGACTAATTTTCTATTTGTCTGACTGCTGTTTTCTGCAAGGACTCTTTGAACTATATTTTATAGCTAATTCTTTGGTTTAATTCCCTATTTATTGGCATAATTGACAAGGGGGAGTTAACTAAGTAGCCTTCCAAGATCCTTACCCTATTAAGGGCCAATGAAAGTTAAGGACTCGGGAGTGCAGATATGATGCAGATGAGCTTTCACACATCAGAGGGTTTTTTACACTGTGTCTTGGAATTTCTCAGCATTCTTATCAACAACTTGCTTTTCAAGGTTTCATTGCTTTACTTCTAGTGAGAAGCAGATACCTGTTCCCTGTCTAGGGAATGGTAGGTGCAAAAATCTCTTATTACACCATTGTGTCACCATTCTCTTAATGTCACATGCAGAAAAGATGGTCAATTCTAACAATAGAGTTTCAGAACAGAAGGAAAATAATAGCTCATGTGACCAGCGTCACAAAGTATGAAGTACTTCAAACATAATAAAAATGTGGACTGGAGCAAATTTCTGAGCAATAGTTCAGAGGCTGGAACTTTTTTCATACATGTTCTGAAGTGTTTCTGACGTTAGCTAGCCTTGCTTTTCTTGCTTTTGAAAATTAATTAGAAATTTTTTGACAAGGCTCTGTAGAAGAGCTAGATTTTTAGTCCAGTGAGACACCTATGCATTGCAATAAGGAAGAATTAAAGGAATACAAAATATGCAAATTGCACATTCTTTAACTCCTTCCTGTTCTAGAATGCAAAGATATAAGATTAATGAGATCTTCTTCATCTGCCTAGAGTTAGTGAATCAAAGTGATAAATAAGACTTTAATTTGTTGTTGGTAGTTGTCAGTAACAGTCCTCATAAACCTAGCGCCAGGGTGTCACAGAGCTGATTGTGGTTCTTCCTAGAACCACAACCATCTCCTTGGAATGTTTAAATAGGAGCAATTCATATTTCCATTTACTGAGCTGCAGCCTAACCTAGCACTAAATTAACAGCTAAAAATGCAATTTCTCTATTGAATATAAGTAGAATAATCAAAAATATATTTAGAAGTACTGCAGAGTGGTGCTGATCCAGAAAAATGAACCTTAAACTGTAAGTTTTCACTTAATAAAAAAGAGAAGAAAGTGAAAATAGAAAATCCAAGAAGTAGCATTCTTGGAGACGAAGAAAGAATAACTCTTGACTATCTGTTGAAATCCAACTGCTATACAGTACAATTCTTCATAACCCAACTGAATTGCTTCCTGTTTGTATTTCCCCTAAAAACATGGTTATGCAGATACTGAGTGAATGCACTGAGAGACAGCAAGTTTTTTGCATTGTAAAAACCCAATGGGAAAAAATGTACTGGGAAACTGATTAAATCATGCAGGTGACAACAAGTTCAGCAATTTTTTGAAATTTCATATTTATATAATAATCCACGAGCACAGGCAATTTTGAATCTTTACCAAATAATTCAGCAGGGCGTAGATTGTGAAAAGATACTTTTAACATAGGCTGTATGCTTTTCAGCATTAATTTTTCAGTGTGACAAAAGCAACAATTAAAAGAAGGTTCTCCCAAGTACAAAAATAGGCTGCAGCAAAGAAATTGGCAACATGATGAAGCACATATATGCCAGATGGCTGTGTTTCCATGTTCCAGTAGAAGGGTGTTATAATTCCATTCTTTAATGCAGTTCTTTGCATAAAAGACCCCAAAAATAGAATGCATTGAGAAAACATATTCGACCACGAGTATCAGTTTTAGGAGTCCCAGTACATAAAAAGAAATAACTGACTACCTAACAATTATTTAAAATGTTTAAAACCTCTGTACAACAAAAAAAAAAAATTAAGCACAGGCAGCACAAAAAGCTATCTAAAGCTATCTAACAAAGAAACACTTGGTACAATTTTGCTTTTGAGCTCACATTCCTTTTTTGAGATGTTAGGTGTCATGTTCAATCAGAGCAGACTGATCTCTTGAGAGAAACTAGACAGCAGAACAAAATTTGCCTTTTTAAACAGTGGCTAATTGTCCTGTTTTGCACATCAAATTACATAGAAAGTCAGGAAAGGGTTTGACTAGCCAAGACATACTAAAACCTACATCTCACACCTATGTTTCCTACCAAGACTGTTCAGCCATGTATGCAGGATTTGTGTGTCCTAAACAAGAGCATGCGATTTCTGTAGCATAGTAGATATAGTACTTCGGCAATAGCCTAAATTTTGAGTTAATTTCATACCAGAGATACACAAAACTAAAGATCAAATTTGACAGTAGGGCAGTTTGGAAATTTAGGGGTTGGGCTCCTTCCTGCACTTCTGGCCAAAACCCTCTTAGACAGTGTATCTCACCACAAATTAAGTAATCCAATTCAAGTGTCTGAAAATTCATATTCTACTGCTAGGCAATATTCTTCCAAAAGTATTTTAAAAAGGTGGAGTTTGAAATGACAGACCTTTTCAAAACACAGGAATAGTTCCTTATAGATCTTCAGTTTCTTATGGTTAAAGAAATTGAAAAACAAAGGTTTACAGTTGCATGTTCCCAAAATTATTTTTTTTCTGTCTTATCTCTACAAAGTGAATGAGGAAAATTTGCTGTTTAAATGACAACCAGGAATACAATACAAGATGATCACTGGTAAAATTTACTGCTCTTACTGAAGATACTTTTACTGAAATAAAATTTCTTACAGGAGTTTGGATAAAGGAAAGGTAAAGACATAAATACAATGTTCTAATAACTGGCTATGACTATACCAAAGTAGGATTTTTGGCAAAACCTGTGAACAAAAAATAAAACATGCAATAGGGATAATAGAAATTATTGGAAGTAACTTTGAAATTTATTATGTCACAGTACATAGAAAGAGTGATCTTTGAAAATATGGCCACCTCCTGGAAATAATAATTTACAATAGAAGTAAATTGCCATTTACTTTTTTTGGTGCTGTATCAGACATACATTGAAAACTGAAAAGTAAAGTATTTTGAACATAAAAATATGAGCATATATAGGAGTGAAAGATACTGACAGCAAAATATCTTCAAAATGAAGAGGTATACATAAAAGGAAAATAACTAGTTGCAGTATGCACGTCTTTGTGCAGGAATCTTTGCAGATTTAACTCAAAATAAGACGAGGGTATTTCAGGATCTGTCTCCTCAGGACATCAATGCCATAAAGATACAGTCGATAAGCTACATGTGATCTAAGTCACCTATGCATGCTGTCAAAAAACTTAGCACTCCAATTCACTTCTCTCTGCAGTTCATTGACTGTTCACACTGCTTGCATGTCAGCTTGCTCCTGGGCTCTCTTTTGAACTGTCACAGCTAATTTTCTCTCAGGGAAACTTCAGGTAGGGATAATTTGCTCCAAAGTAAAGCTATAGGCAGTATGATTAAGACTGCAACAGGTCTGTCTGCATATCTGTACCACATCTGGACTGCTCTATGCTGTGCACACACACTGTCAGTTTCTAAAAACAAATAAGTAAAATTAAAAGGTGTAGCATTTCAAAATTCAACCAAAACATGCTACCAGTGCAGATGCACTTGTTGGTGGATTGTTGATTTTTTTTCAGTTCAGAACATAAAAGTTTCACACTGTCAGTGTCTTGCACATAATATTGCATAGCGTTTTATTAAAACATATCTCAAGGTTACTTACAAGGAAGCTACTATCTTCCAAATGCTAACACTACCATGAGAAAGCCCTACTGAATGCATGATGAGTTTTTCATTCTCTAACTTCTTGATGTACTCACAGAACATGAAGTCAGAGGAAAAGGACTGAAAAATCTGAACACACAGTTCACTTATGGAATGAATTTCTTAAAAATTCAGGGAGTATGTTTAATATCCAGGATCCTCTGGAAACAAGTGTATGTGATAATATATTAAAGAGACCATGAAAAGACCACATGAAGATTCTGCAACTATTTCTATGTTATGACTACTTACATCTTAAATTATATCTTTTATTATTGGTTTATATTTACATTTAGCTAACAAATAACAAACTTGTTATCAATGTCCTCACTCAAGTACATATACATGAACTCAAACCTGATTTTTATAATTTGGATTGTATTTTTCATAAGATAGTATCAGGTTCAACACCATTATTTGTACCTACAGCCAAAGAATTAAGACCGCTTTCATTTTTTCCAATTTTTTTTATATGAAAATGACACAACCTGAAACTAGCTCTGTAACTAAAAACCTGCCAAAATATATTTGAAATAATGTGAATACTTACCATATTATTTACCTCCTTTCCCAAGTTATAGGGAAACTTTACTTTTACTGAGAAAGTAAAAACAGATGAGGGGAAGAGTACTAATCAATAAGTACTTCTGCTTATGAGACCAAAATGTATTCTACTATGACAGGTTCACATATATATATATAGGAGAAAAAGAAATAAAACAAGAAATAAGAGTGAGAAAGCAAAGACTCTTTAAAAATAAGGTTTCCGTCTTTATGGCTTTGACACTATGCTGGCTTTCCCCCAAAATTTCTGTAGAACAGTGTGTGGAGGCAAAATGTTCTACACTGCTTCTAGGACATACACTTTTCTTTGCCAAGTACACTAGGGCTCAGTAGCACCCTCACCCAGCAAACACATGGACAGTGTTTAAAGTTTACCCTAAAAAAATCCACTCACTAAATTGGAGGGAAATCAGTGTTCACATCTTGAAGATTTGACTCAAACCTACCTCGACTTAAATCATTGGCTCAGCCAATTCACACATTTCCATTATGTTTAGAACAGTAAGCCGCTCCCTCCAGCAGTGCCTGAAAGAGACATTTCTTCTCCCTTTCCTCCTTCCCTTTGAAATCAGTTTCTCTAACCATAAGAAACATGATGGAGAATTATGAACTGCAAAGAATTATTAAGATTAGTTAGTAAAAGAGGTGGAAATAGAAATCAAGAACTCTAGGCCTTATTCATGTGCCTTAAGTCTAAAAGATAATTATAAGAGTTTTCCTATATCGGACACCCACTATTATACATTACACAAGAAAATGCCTCTAAGAAATTTTTATGGTAATCCTTTTTCCTTGATTGACAATGTCAAGATATCAGCGTCTTAAAAAATGCAATAAGAAACTACTGTATATTCCATGCACCTTAATGTTTTGATCTATAGAAAGAATTCACTAAGCTTGTTATACCATCTACTTGATTTGAAGGGGGAGGAATTAATGAAATGACAAAATCTAGTGAGACATGTCTCAAAAAAACTTACTAAATTACTTGTTCTGTCACTGTAATGATAACATTTGAAAAATTCTTTACCAAGATATGAGAACTGATTTTTCATCACAGCACTCTACCTGTGGGAAAAGCAAATTATTCAATATAAATATATTCAAAATATTCTTTCACAACTAGAAAATAAAGTACATCTATAAAAGAATCCTTTAAAAACAGAAGGTGGTAATGGGAAAGAGTAATTCCAAAAGCAGTAGATACTTCTGGTCATTCAGGCCCAGGATAAAATTAATCCTTAGGAAAATTTTGAAGTGCCCTGAAAAATGAGCTTTTTACTAAATGCGCCTTCAAAGCACATATTTTATACACACACACACACACACATATATATATATTTATATATATATAAGACTAAGCAATGATCTAGATTTTTTTTCTTCCTTTGACATTATTAGGGTCATTTGTAAGGCCTTTTGCCTTACGATAGGTAAGTAGGGAGTTTTCTACTGCCATCTGTTGATGAATTATGAATAGAATTAGAGTGCACAGGAGAACAAGCTCGTTCCCATCATCCTTTGGTGAGCAAGAGGAATTGAAGCTTGGAAAAAAGTCAGTCTGCATTAGCTTTCCCTGAGGAACACTTCAGGACTCACTAGAATAGCATGCAAGCTCCCAATGGCATGGAAAGAAAGAAAAGGTTCTGAGGTTCTGTTTGCGGTTTGAGCTCTGCTCAAAGGTCACGTGATTGATTTCATCTTGCCACCAATGGTTTTGCAAGGAAAAGACACAGATGTGATTGCAGAAAATCATCTTTAAAGTAAAAGAGCACTGTGTTAAATTTGCAGCAGGAAGCAATAGAAAACCTAATTATGGCTATTAAAGTCCACTCTGACATGTCCTGAAGACTTCAGAAGGTACAAAAGTGTAATGGACCATAATGCTGTTTTAAACATGCAGTGTCTCAGAGTTACTATATTGCAAAAAGACAAAGAGAACATATATATTAAGACTCAATATTTAAAGGACAAGTGATTCTAGCTGATTAAGAACGTTGTTTGGTAGTTAGTTTCTGCAAACATGCAGACTGAATATGCCTAAATTTGTATTCATTACCAATTCTGGACAGAAGTATAGTAGAATTAGTAGTTCAGTTATGGGGGCAGGGTATTTTTATAGATATATAGCCTTAAAAAATGATCTTTGCAGAGAACAAAAGAAATACTTTCTGTATTAAAATCTGATTTATAATAAAAGCACAATTTCTAGAAGAAGCCTAATAAATCTACTTTTTCTGCTTGCTTTTAGTAGCAAGTCAGCTTCTGCAAAACTTTCTTCAATATTCATTTTAAATTGACTTAACATTCATCAGTACTTCTACATTGCTAGGAAGGATGGAGTTAATCATTCATTTCTTTATCTTTTCTGGGGGGTAGGGGTAAGTGTTATGTAAACCTTTATAGAATTGTAAAAATAACCAAGACTAGTAGAAATCTAGCCCAAGTACCAGTCTAATAGATGCAAGGTAGTGGAAAAAACCTGGTATCTAGCTCAACAGCTCATTAACAGAATGAAGTATATTGTGTTATTCTTGAGGGAAGTTTATTAGTTTCTGTTTTGGTCTCTGCTTCACTGCTGATGTGACATATATCTCCAGACTTATTGGCTGGGAACCGATGACTTAGAAAACTCATGGGACGGTTAAGTGTTCTTATAAACAATTGGCTAATTTTCTCCTAGGAAACTTTCTGTGCCCAGTTGACAAAGCTTTGCAAGGCTTACAGAAAACGAGGTTCAATCACTGAAAGAAAAAATTAATCAGAAATTAAAATTGAAGTTGTCTCCCTGAAACTCAAATACTTTGCATAAAGCACAAAGGACTGACAATTTGAATAATTACTCATTCGGCACTGCAACCTGAATACTGATACTCTTGTAAACTGCTTAGACCATGTGAACGCCTGATCAATAAAGCACCATCAAGAGATCTGGCAACCTAAGAGTAACTCAGCTCTCCAGGACTACACAATCTGCTGAAAACAAGCTGCAACTAGCATCATGGAACCAAAGAAGTTATACAACAAGGGATGTTGCCTTATGATTTGTGTTTTCCTATGAGCAGAAAGACAAATTACTGGTACCAAGCTTTCCTGGACACTGTGTTGTCCTCTTCTCTCCCATTTCCCTTTTTTTTTAACACTACTGTACTTGATCATCTTCTTTCCTTAAGTTTACTACTGTTGACAGCACCAGTTTGGGCACAGAGCCTAAGTTAATACATTCATTGGATTGTACTGTGTTCTGTGCCTCACCTTTAATGCTGGTGCATTTCTCTAGTGAGAGCAGTCTTATTCAGAAGCGCTGAATTAAAGGACTGAAGTGCAATTGCTGTTTTACAGAACACAAACCAGTAGCTGGTGTATTCTTTTGGAGCTTTTCTCACATAGATTATTGGATTCTTTTATGCAATGTTGATATATTTGTCTTTGGTTTAGTACTTGCATCTGTATTAACACTCCTTATTAAGAGGCCCAGAGAAGGCATTTTGTTTTTCTAGGCCTTTTACGTGGAGGTTAGTTAGTCATTCTTGCAAAGGCCAAGTACAGCTGCAAGAAATTTCTTTCAGACAATCTGATAGAAAGATTACAAGTAAAAGCTTTTTATTTTGAAATTCAAAAAAATTTTTCTGATGATGTGTCTTTCTAAAATAGATGCTATATTTTCTCAGACTGTCTAATTCTTTGTGTGTCTAAGAACTACAGCAATGAACAGCCCAAATTTGATCCATATTTGATGATTTCCTTTATTGTGTGAGAGGCACAGTCTTGAAATGTTTTCCTTATTTCCTCTTCCGCTACCTCCACAACACAGTAACCTTCACACTCAATGAGAATAGCTGGATACAGCTTCCTGCGTGGCTTCTCAATTGCTGGCAATTTAGTTGGCCAGATGGGGTTTCCATGGAGAAATGTGAAGGCTAAATGTGCCCCTGCAGAGCTCTTGGCTCCTGCTGACTCAGCAAGTGAAGGACACAATCAAACAGTACAACTTCCACCTCTTTTCTCACCTTCTTCATAGCCCCTTCTATTTTTCCTCCTTCCACTCATCCAGGACTGTGTCTGAATTATTATTTCAAGTCTATTTCAGGTGGCGCACTTTTTTCCCAATTAGGACCTGCAGTAGCATGCAATTAAGGGAGTCTTTACCAGTCTTACTCTAAGTTCCTACAGTGAAAATGTGAAGTCACAGAGACTACAGTGAAGCATGAAGTTTTAGTAGACGCACAAAGCAGCAGCTGTGTGTATAGCTAGTATGAAATGGTAGCACAGAGCTCTTGAGCCAGGAATGGAGGATAGTACAGTGTCTGCATATTGTCTGTGCGAGTATCAGAGTGAGGCATCAGTTGGCTTCTGTTCTTACTGATACTAGGAAAGCATTAAGAGCAGAAGTAACAGCTGAGATATAATTTTTTTTTCCTGTGAAGCCTTAAAATAAACTAAATGAGTGCAGATATTGAGGAAAATGAGATTTAAGCCCCATTATAAATGGAAATGTCTTTAAATGGCGCAATTTTGAAAATGTGCTGAGGCACCAGTACATTTAAAAGTCATGGGAACATATTCATTGTTCACATTAAAGTAAAGGAAAGTCCCATAATACAAGCTTACATTTACAACTGATTGACTTCAAAATGCCTTAAATTGACACATAGATATTTTTGTAAAGGAGAGACAGCTCTGGGAAACAAAACTGAAGACCTGATCAAGAACAACCTACAAGCAAGTGAGATTCTGATCACAATATACTTGTATATCAAATATGCGAGTTTGGTTCTCTGACATCCTTCTTTAAAATGGAAATCTGCTCTTTGTTATAGAAAGGTATGCTTTCTTTCATAAATATATCTCAAGCAAAAAAAAAACAAAACAGCCACAAGATGGGAATATTTTTCTCTCTGAAGTTTGAAACCAGATTTAATGAAGAATCACTAACAGAAATCTTACTATTGTAATTATAAGGCAAATCACTTAGAAGTTTTATTTTCACTCTAGGAAGAACAAAATACTATTTTTTAAAGTGGTATTTCATGACTGATTATTTCTTACTCTGGCTCGGAGTCCATTTTTTTTGAATCACAAGTCAGATGTGACAGCAGCCTTGAATGGTGGTTTTGATGAGTGCTCGTGTGGTCAGAAAGCACTATTACATGGGCTGTTCTCAGTCTCAGACTTTAAATTTCCAGTATGACTAAGGACCAGTAATATTTGCATTCTTCTACAGTCATTTAGTTGACATCTAATCTTTCTTGCTTATGAAAACCAAAACTATTTTCTATTAAACTATTTCTGGTTTCAAATTACATATAATAGGAAAAAAAAAAAAAAAGCAGCAGCCTAAATTATTTACTCCAAGTCGGTCTACTGATGAATCTGAGAAAATTTACCATATTCAGTATATGGCTGATTAATAATTCTGATGGCCTATTGACAACTCCTGCGGTTTACAAAATTTTACATGTCAGCAGCTATTTGTCAAGACTTGCTATTATCAGAAGACCCCGTATTTTTTTTCAGATATATATCTATGTCCATATCTATATCCAAGTATATACATTCAAGCATATGTATTTGTGCTATGTAGGAATTTCTGAAAAGGACTCTAGGTAAATCAGTTTATCTGGTCTGACTTTCTTCCATTTCCCTCAAGTGGAAGTTGAGGAAATGAAAGTTCAGTTCCATTCTTTAGTTTACTGACCTATGTCATCAAGGTGTTTTCTTCCTACATGACACGTACTGCATAGTGGACATGAAGCTTGCTGTGTGGAAGTTTAAATGCGTTTTGCTGGAGGAAAAGGAGGGACAGAAAACTTCCTTAATTCCGTAGCCTAATAGGCTATTTAATTGACTAGATGATTTTAAATAAGTCTTCTGAACTGTTAATATGTTTTATGTTACACATTCCCCTGAGAAAAGCGGAGATATCCCTGGATTAAGGGATCTTACTCAGCCCTTTTCTCTCACAGATAGGTTTACAGAACAATATTTAGTTATTAATATAGCTATGTTGCCTCTTTGGACCTGACCCTTTCTAATTCCTTCCATGGAATATATTTCATGTCTGAATCTTCTTTCTTTCAAGTCTTTCCACTAAATTAAATTCCATCTGTGAAGACCATAAAGCCTTAATCATGCCTTCTAACAAATGTTATCACACTTATATAGCAAAGGATGCCCAGAGAGAATCATAGAACATTTGGGAACTTCTACCATCTGTGCATCTCTCACTTATGCTTATTCAAGAGTGCTTCCCTGCACCCCAGTTCCTTCTTCTTCCACGTGTTGTATATCTAACTGTATTTCCATTTGTAGATATAGGGATCTTTGCTGTCCTCTGTCTGCAATGGAAATTAGTATATGTCACATACTTATATTAAAAGGACATCATTAGAGTGAAAAAACTAAATGTTAATTTCATACTTAAAAATTATGAAATTAAGCTACGGATGGAATCCACTTGGTGGTTCAAGACATTTGTATTTGTGAAATCTGACAAAGTCTTAAAATCACATTTTTTCCCCTCAAGGTCCCTCTTTTCTTCATTGTACAGAACCAACATTCCAGGCAGAAAATAGTGTTTCATTGTGTTGGAATATTTTATTTTAAAGATGGACACTGGCATTTACTGCCAGCAACAAATTCCCTTGTGATATTGTCGCAGAACAAAACACTTCGATTGTGATTTCACCAATTTCTGGGTTCTCATCTGAAATCATGAGACAGTTTTGCAGAAGAGTGAGTGTCTTCAGACACACCTTATGTCAGTGAGTTTTGGCTTGCACACATAAAAGCTACGCAATTCTAAGCTTTCCTCAAAAATGTGGACATTGTTCAAACTAGATATGCTAAATCTGAGGATATTTTTGACCTGCATCTCCAGAATATCTTCCCATTTTTAATACCGGAATCATGATAACCTATAATTCTTCACAAATTAAATGAAACAGTTTTTTAGACAATGCAGAGATAAACATCGTAAAATATTCCATTTAATAATTCCGTGTCCAGGATGCTGTTTGAACAGTGTGCAGTAAGGCCTTGAGGCAAATACTTAACATGACAAAAATTGTTTTAAAAATGTTTCTTATTTAGTCTAACCTTACACATTTATTCTGTGTAATTTTAAAAAAATATGTATTAATGTATTAAAACTTATTTTTTAAATTTCTTCAATGATATTTTATTTATATTTGATTCCAAATTGAAATTCAGTAGAGAAAATATATGTGAATATGTAATTAGAGTACAATCACTTAATTAAGTGTCTGCTGACAGCATTATTCTGATATTTTCTGAGTATCGTGTACGGTGTTCATATTTAGCAATATGAATTAGTTTTGGGGGGCTTATATTAGGGTATTTTGCTAGGTCATTTCCCAGCAAAAACCCAAACAAACAAACTGAAAGCATAACAAAAGTTTAATCATAAGCTGTATTAATGATCCTTTTGATCTGCTGAATAAGCCTTTATGATTTGAACAACTAAATATAAACAATGTTATCACCGTTTATAGAGAGCACAAATTTTATATAAATTTTTCAGTTATTTTTTTACATCATTGACACCTAGAACAGTCAATAACCTTTCTTCATCCTCTTCTCTCTCCTCAGATCTAACTTCCGTCCCTCTGTGTTCAAAGGGAGCAGCTTCCTGCTCTGCATTGTTATGTCCCAAAAGAGAGGTCACATAATACCAGAGTATTGTAGTTTCAGGGCAGGGAGCTGAAGTTGTCAATAAAGTATTAGTTAACCACATGTTGGGCTACACATAATGTGAATAAAGTATTTGGAGAAATTATTTTCTAAAAATGGAAAGTCCTTACAACTCCTAAGTAAAATGCAGTAGTGTGCTGCAATTTGAACAGACTTGGGTGGATGGATTTTAATAATCAGACAAAAAAACTCCCATAAGTTACCCTCTTAAAAGCTCAAGTTCATAGTGAAATGAATAAAAGTGCTGCAAATATTTAAATAAGATTGTCTATAAATGTCATCATGAGAATCACTATCGGATATCATTGAATCAGTCTAACTTTTTTCAAAAATTTAAATATAGGTTAGAAGTTGTATGCTAAAGCTAAAGTAATAAGCAACCAAAAAGAGGCATATATTATTTGAAGTGTCATGAAGTCATAAGTCATCATTCTTACTTATAACTTTCAGAGGAGAAATAATACCAAGTTAAGTCAATAACTTCTTCCAAGAATGACACATAAAATGAAACTAAAAAAGTTTTCGTCTCATTACTTCGTGTTCATGAACTTTTTGGAACTGCAGAAAATTAAATATATCCTCTTTAAGTTACACTATGAGTCATGTAGTC
This sequence comes from Serilophus lunatus, assembly GCA_013399895.1. Classification (NCBI taxonomy): domain Eukaryota; kingdom Metazoa; phylum Chordata; class Aves; order Passeriformes; family Eurylaimidae; genus Serilophus; species Serilophus lunatus. Next base: position 257,282 of record VXBA01005105.1, read on the forward strand.
CCCTTGAGGGGAAAAAATAGAAGTTTAGTACAAAAATGCCAAAATGTTTTTAAAAGAAAAACAGAAGTTAATAAATAAAAGACTAATAACTAAGTTAAGAAGTAGCTTCAACCAGCTGTGTTGATGCATGGTTTTAAAATTAAAATTGGGAGGCCATCAACTTTCTGAAATTTAATTTTTACTCATTTCTTCCTTATAAAATTTGTATTGTATTTGTTCGCAAAATTAAAACAAAGAGTAAAAAAACCCACTTTCTATTTTATCTCCCTCTTATTCGATTTCCATCTTCTTGTTCTAATCTCTCATTCTAAACTTCTCTAAGTACTTGATAGAAGAATGCTCATTGAATTATTTACTCTTGTATATGGATTTTCTTGGTTCATCAAGGACTTTATATCTCTATATATGTATATACATTATGTGTATTTTCAGCTTGATAACATCTGGCAATTGGTACTATCTGGCATCATTTTGTTGACCTTTGACATTCTGGACAGCTCTATTGTAAAATACCAAACCTACGCATGTTTTCAGTTTCTTTTGCCTGTTTTTTATTCTACCTATGCATTATTCAGCTCTTTGAAAGTTCTAAGTTCTATCTTTGGTCAGATATAACATATTTGTTCTGAGATGATCTACTTATCTTCACTTTCATTCCCCTTCTTTTACTATAAAGCATTCAGATATGCAAAATAATGGATTTGAAGATGATGATATAGATGATATGTAGGCATTATGTAGACAAGGCAGACACAGATGTGCAGTGGCAAAATAGCAGGATACCTAACTAGTGTATCTCCCTGTACCCTTTAAAGAAGTGTCAAATGTAAACTTTCACATCTTATTAAAAAATTCCTAAGAAAACAATGGCTTCACTTTGCAGAACACACTATAAATAAGCAGAGACTATACGTAAAATTACAATTATTTACTCGGAGATACCCAAATAAATTATATACTGTTTCATGTTTCAACAAGTATTGTGATAAAGAAATGAGGAAAATGATCAGTGAAAATAAAGCTGTGGAAAATGAATTATCACATCTGAAATAAAATTAATTCAAAGACTAGAAAGTATTCCAATCAAAGAGTCTATATAACCTTCACTGCAGAAACTTAAAGAAATTAATATATCTATCTGAAGAGTCTAGAATAAGGATTTGTAGTAAATGTGTCAGGATGACTATTTATAGAAAATAGCAAATGGCCTGCCTACATTTGAAAAGGAAGCAGAAGAGAGGAAATAAACAGACATCTCAATATGATTTTTAGATGGCCTTAGAATGCAACTAATGAGTAATAGCACAGAATCATTTAGGTTGGAAAAGACCTCTGAGATCATCAAGTCCAACCTTTGACTGACCACCACCTTACCAACTAGATCATGGCTCTAAGTATTACATCCAGTCATTTCTTGAACACCTCCAGGGACAGTGATTACACTACCTGGACAGTTCACTTGCTCTCTAGACTCTTCACCAGCTTCGCTGCCCTTCTCTGCACTTGCTTCAGCATCTCAATGTCTTTCTTGTACTGAGAGGCCCAGAACTGGACACAGTACTGAAGGTACAGCCACACCAGTGCCACGGGGGAACAATCACTTCCCTGGTCCTGCTGGCCTATTATAATTGATACAAGAAGTACAGAAGTACAGAGTACTCAGAAGTACAAAGCAAACTTAATAAAATCTGAGTGTTTCCAAGAGTAGATAATAGCATTTATTAATATTTTTAAAAATTGGTCTTCTAAGCAAGGCAAGAGAGGATCTCATCTATCGGAATTTCAAAACACTTTTTGACACCGATATGAAAAGAATTACTTAAATCTGAGAAGACAAAGAATTGACTACTTAGGGCAGGACAACAGAATGTGTTAGGTGTTTGCACTGTTTGATGGAAGCTGCTAAGGGGTTCGTCATAGGCTGTTTTGCCATAGACATCTTTGATATTTAAATTAAAGACTAGATCACAAAACTTTGGACACGCTGCTGAAATTTGCTGGTAAAGCAAGCCTGAGAACCATCGAAATTATAAAAACATACAGGAAGAATCAGATGGACTTGGTGACTTCTATAATAGAAATGGGATTAAACTGACTAGTAAGAAAGAGCAATGCAACTAGATTTCCAGCTATAATCTGAGAATTCATCAGCTGGAAAGGACAGAGGAAAAGAAAGATGCAGCAAATCTGCTCAAAAAGGACTATCAGCCACCAAAACATGATGTAGCTATGAAAAATGCTAATATGGAGTATTAAAACAGGTATTTCTGGGTTAGAGAAAGGGATCAATTGAGGCAGAATATAACTTCAGTATGAAACTCATGAACAATTCCTGTCCTCCACAGTAAACAAAGACTGCTGAAAACTTCATTAAAAACGTAATGGAGGTGAAGGGGAAGTTAATCAGCATGATGACAGGAATGCAGAAATTAATTCACATAAGGAAATTGAAAAATCATATGTTATTCTGCAAAAAACACTCCAAAACCTAAGATGAGAGAAATTCCCTCGTAAACACATGAATGCGTTAAAAAAGTCTGCAGATGTTTATAATGTATTGAACTTTGGATTAGTATCACCATAGGGATATATATATAAAAATATAAAATATATGTAAATAAAAAACATATATATTTTAAAGATATGCTTTCTATGAAACATGAGTGCTTGCACTATTGGAGGATAGAACTCAGCACTCAAGAATGCCAGTTTATTCTGAGTCATAAACATGATCTCTGGGGTCAGGCAAAATAACATTTACACCAAGTGGTTTAATGGAATTTGATTCAAACGCACATCATTTTCTTCTTCACTCATCTGCTTCAGATCTACATGAATGCTTTAAACATCATTCACTCACTAGGTGCCTAATGCAAAGCTTATTTAGTCAAAGTGCTTCCACTGACTTCTATATGCTTTGGATTAGGTTCTATATCCTTACCCATCAACCAGCTGCTGCAGGTTTGCAGTTTTATCACAATATTAGACTGCTTTTCTCTTTCCCCCATGATCTTAAGAGGGAAAGAAAGAGGTATACTTTGGTTTGCCCTGTCTGTTCTTTAATGTGCTTAGATTGCAGTTATTTCCTGCTGAGCACTGGATGAGGTTTAGTTTGTTGAAGAGCAACTTTTTAATCATCTCACAGAATGAATGAACTGGAAGATATGTCAGGCTTCTATCAGAAGATGAAAAATGTGAAAACTTATCAGTACCTCTCTTCCTCTACATATATTGTAGGTCATAAAAACCCACTCGGTACAGTACTTATTACTCTTATAAAGGAAGCTAAAAACGTAATTATGTGAAGGACGATCACCAAGAAACTTTGCAAAACAGCTAAAGCAGACATAAAACTATGGCTGGCTGTGCATGGCAAAAAGTGCAACTGAGGCAGGAGGAGAACAAATTATTTCAAAGCCAGGCTATGTAATCTTCCCCACGGGAAGGGTAGCTACATACCCTTAACTCTTATTTTGTGGAATGACAGTAGCAGTGCAAAATATTTCAGAAGCTGATCAGAGTACCAGCTGATCAGTACCAGCATATAGATAGATCAATGCTTTACAGCCTAAAATACATTTAGCTGCTCCTATGGGTGCTTAACAGATCCTGTTTTAGGGTGATACAATCAGGGTTTTCTCCAGCCTCTAATTCTCATTTTGGCTAAATGCCAAGTCTCTCCACTAGACCTGTGTAGTACAGGTATGGACAAATATGTTTATGTTTTCATCTAGTTCAGCGAAATGTGCAAGGGACTGCACCTCTTCACGCTTTCTTATGCTTACCATTAATAGTATATGGCAGCAGGTGAATAATCCTTACTTTTTTCAGTGAACAGTCATGTCTTTGATAGGGTAGAACAATGGATTAAGAAAAAACGTTGTTTGCTTCTGCACTGTACAGCTAAATAAGTCCTATAAGCAATATGACCTCTAAGGATTCTAATGTTACACTTTTCAAATGAAAAGAAATTGCAAGTTTTCTCATTATCAAATACCTAATAAAGCAGTTTTAATCATGGCAGAACAAAACCAAGCAGACTGACCAATAAGCAAGCAACAACTTAGTCTCATTCTAAGTTACTTTCTTTTCCACCATATTTATTTCCCTAATTTAGAATAATTGTGTATTTATATGGTACTTATTTTAGCCAGAGAGCAGTAATTGTTTTTGATAAAGTAGACAGAAACATTAAAGCTCCCACGCAAGTAAGTATATGTGTAGGTTTATACATTTCATTTTAGGTATAGTCTATAACACATATTGGCATTAATGTAGAGAAAGAAACAGAGCAGCACAGGATTCAACTATCCATAACAGTGTTTGAATTATAATATCAAAGGTTCTTCAGAACACTGCAAAGTTGCCATCTCGTTGGGTATTTTCTCTTCTGCTCAACAGGCAGCTGACACAGTAGATTAATGAAGACATGCCAGAACCTTTATGGTCTCCTGTATAATATTAAAAATAAATTAAAGTTGCATAAGATGTACTACAAATATTGAACAAAAGATTTTATGACCTGGCGATTTATATTTAAAAAAATGAAAGAAAATTTCAATCCACAAAAAAATATTTGTGGCATCCTAAAAATATTAAATGAAAAATGTAGAGCATAGAACTGAAAAAATGATATTAAGTCGAGAAGTGTTCAACAGTGTATAGATACCAAACAGTTTTACAAAGTCTGTGTACTCAGTTCAGTACATAAAGAATATCTGATAGAAATAAGTGGAAGCACGAGCTTGAAAATAACTGTATTTCAATATATCTGTAAGAGTTTAGTACACTTTACTGCTACCCATCGAATTTCATGACCCACAACATTTATTTGTATACGTAGGTCTCTGGAACACAAACTTGTATTAAACTCTCTTCAGAATAAGCTCCTTTGACTTTCCAGCAGTCCACCAAATAAAGCAGAAATGATTGCCACATATTCAAAGACAAATCTCGAGGTGAATCCAAATCTTAAGGTTTATATTAAAAAATTACAGAGGGGCAAAACTGTGGCCTGATGAACATCATTTGGAAAGAGCCATTTGTTAGTGGCTCGACTAGGTGACTGAGCGGGTCATTGCACTCCCTTCTATTTCATAAGGACAATTTACAAATTACTTTGAGACCTTCGGTGTGCTCACTGCTGATACCCACCTTGAAAACACTATAGACTAAAAAAAAATCCCTATAGTATTTCCCAAAGTAACTGTGTTCTCTGCTAGTGAATCCATATGCATATGAACTGTACCCATTTAATACTTTCAGTAATACTTGTCAGTGCTACCTGGCTCTCATACATTTTTTTTAATTTAATCCAGTTTTAATTATCTCCCCTGAATGTCTCATTGTATCTCTTTATGTAAAATATACACTAATGATTCATATTTTCCCTCTATTTTTATAGGAATTCATGCAAACTCTACCTAATTTTCCTACAGTTTACTTTGCATTTAGAAAAATGGAAAAAATAATTTTATTGAAAAATTAGTCTATAAAATAATGGAGCTGGATGCAGCACTCATTTATATCCCTGTAAATTCAGGAAAGTCAGTAGTTGCATATGATGCATAAATCTAACAAAAATCTGCCTCTCCTCATAAAAATTCATATGCTTTTCCTTAAGACCTTTCATTAATTTTTCCTTCTGATTTTAAGCATATTCTGTCTGTCATTTCTGCATGATTTTGAATAGTTAGATTTTTTGTCAACATCTGGGAAAAAAGTCTGTAAAAGACTTTTCATAACAAATTCTATAGAACAATGTCAAGAATAAGTGAATGAAAGAGAAGACCTAGAAGTTATTAATTGTGATTTGTAAGAAATGCATATACACTGCAAAAATCTCAGTAAACAGAATCACTACCCTTTTGGCTAAATATTAATTTTCATCATGATTTATAAATGTGAGAAATCAGAAATGCTGATGGAATTATGCCTATGCAAGAACTTTTCATTTTGAACAGACCTCAGATATGACTTTGAGAATGAGCAATTATAATCATGTGAGATTTAACCACTGTTATCCAACACAGATTAATTCTGCTCTGTCAGTAACTTCTATGGTGTATTATCTAGCTCAAAATTCTCAGAGTAAAAGAGAGAGGATTTAAACAAAGTAACTGGTTTCATGCTTAGCTAGCATTCAGTTAAATAAGCACAGATGTGGGTTTTAGCTGCTTAAAAGTAAATCTGTGGTTTCCTTATTTAAACTCTTAAGTTTTAACGTCCATCAGAAAGGCTGTCGCTGCAATGAATAATTTAATCATTGCTGCCTATTACATGCTGCTACACAGCAAGCATATTTGCAAAGCTGTGAAAGACACTGGCCAAGTGTCAGCATTCCTTGTAACTCAGCCGGCCTCCCAGAATATTCACTGCAAGGAACTAAGAGAACTCTGAGGCGGACAGAGGGCTGTTGTGGTAGGGAAGGGAGTGAAGAGGTCACAACAGAATTGCACCAGATCAGCAAGACACTTGAGAGAGACGAGAGGTCACCGCGGGCTCCGTGCTGCTGTGGTGTCGTTTCAGCCGTTTGTCCCTTGGTGGAGTTCTTGAGTTAGTTTCTCCTTTCAGTCAAATGGCTTCAACTGCTGCATGTGAGGTTCTGTCCTTGGTTTTACCCTGCTTTCGAATTTGCTGTCATGTTGACTGTATTTATCCTTTTCCAAGTATTATTATGAATATGTTACTTTCAAGCCAATCTGTAGAGTTTGTGGTTTTTTCCTTATGGAGCTTCTTTTTCGTTTGTGTGTAGTATGTACGTAGCACGTATCTGCTAACCTACAAAGTGATATGGATATGTAAAAAATCTGTCTCTCTTTAAAAAAGAGAGATCCCAGAAGTAATTTTCCAGTGAGAGCAACCGACAGTCCTAAACTGCGAAAACGAAAATATCGTGGGCTGAAAGCGTCAACTGCAGACGCGAGTTCGGCTGCCAGCGACAGAAGCCGGGCTCATCCAAGAAATGCAGATAAACCAGCCATTAATTACATCTGCATATTTTAGCGATGACCCCTGTCTTTCCAATCAACAACTACAACAAGGACAACAAAGCCCCGCTGCAGAGTATCGGAAGCTTGGGAGGACGCAGAAAGCCGGGGAAGCTCCCAGGCTGCTTTAGGATTTCCCCACGTACAGCAGGCTGGGATTGTCAGCAAGACGGATTCCTTCCCACACGCAAGATGCCACTTCGGTGGCCTTATCAGATGTTCCCTTTAAGGACACAAGCTCCTATTTCCCCTCTGTGTATCACCAGCATCTCGGGCTATTTTATTTATTACAGACGATTACATTTGTGATCCCTCTTCCCACTTGATCTCACCAGATCAGGAGGACAAATGTCGTGTCTGAGCACGTGTGGGCGTCTGTGTGCATCAGAGAGGGAGGCAGCCGGGAAAATGGGGGGGAGTCACACTGCGCAACAGATTTGCCCCAGAGGGACAAACCTCCTCCTCCTCCTGAAACAGCTGAGCTTGTTCCTAGCAACACCCGGGGTTGCTGTGGGCGCACGGGCCGCGAGACCGGGAGTCTACAGTGCCGGGGATGCGGACAGAGGGGGCGGGGGTGATTCCACTCTCTCCCCGCACGAACGAGCGGCACGCGGGGGAGGGGGTGGGGAGCGGGGGACACTCGGCCAGCACAGCGCCGTCCTCCCCCCGGCAGCCGGGACACGTGGGCCGGGAGCAGCGCGGCCATCCACCATGCAGCGCACGTCGGGCCCATTTCCCACGCCGGCCGCCTGCCTTGGGGGAGGAGGGGAGGAGGCGAGGAGGCGAGAGAGGAAGGAGGAATGATAGAAAAGGGGGGGGCCGTTACCTCTGCTCCGAGAGGGGAACCAATCCACTGTGAAGGACGCAGCACTCCCGAGCAGGAAAGACATTGCACATTCAGAGATTGCATGTGAAGACACTGCAAAAAAGAAAGAAAGGGAGGGGGGCTGGGACGCGCAGACCGCATGTGAAAGGCATAGTGTGTGTAAGAGAGGCCAGCGAGGGTAGGAAGGGAAGGGGGAGCGATTGCACATGGCAAGAGAAAGAAATCACTCATTCACTTGAAAGAGGCTCTCGCAAAGCAGACAGTAGTAGAAGTAGACATGGGAGACAACAGGGAAGGAGACGCAGGCCAGCGTCCATGCCGTGTAACAGCCCGGAATCCGATTAAAGTTTATGGCGGGGAGGTTAAAAACGCTCTCATCCCGCCCCTCCCTTCCCGAATACATTAAGTTTCTTGGCTGCGTTTAAAAACACAAAGGGAAGGAACAGCAGGAGCTGCGGATCGCAATTGTATTGCCAGTGCGGGAGCCAATGTAATGCAGTATGCTGGTATTTCTACGTACTGGCATGCCTGGATCTTACACTGTGAGAAAAATTTCATCCTCTTGGAGCTCCAGAACAGCGAGGGGGAATTTTGATAAATTCAAGTTGCTTGGCAAATATAATACGGATTTGGTATTAATCCTACTTAACCCGCTGCGAAGATGCTGCGTTCCTGAGCCCCCCTCCTCCGTCCGGGACTGCGGCGGTGAGCACTGAGCCTGCGCGGAGCTGGGCTTTCTCGCTGATGCTGCAGATAGAAAGCCGAGTGTCTCCAGCATCGGCGGGGGAGGGTGTTCGTGTTCTGCCGAGGCAGGGAGAGTGGCTGGAGCCGGTGCCAGGGCCAGAGGAGACGCCGGAGGAGCAGCCCTCTGGAGCGGGGAGCAGTCCCTCCGTCTCGCTGACTCCATGCGGCGCGGCTCTGCCTCTCTGTGCCTCTGGACTCCCCAAGGAAAGAGGTGGCAACCTTCCCTCCCTCCTACAGTCACTCACTGCCCCAAATGACAAAGGCACACTGTGACCGTTTCTTTGAACCACCTCAACATATCCGTCCGCTTTTCGCTCAAATATGTCATCGCGATGAAAGAGAGGCATTTTACTACATTCGCCTGCATACATTTTTATTCAAAATAGCCACTTATAACGAAGAATGCACACACGCACACACAGAACCCGCAACAACTTGTTTTCCCACATGTGTTCGCAGAGAGAGAAAGAGCTGCTGGAATCCTGCTTTCCCCTTGCTGAGCGCACGGGCACAAACACACTCGCACACATGCTCACACCCGCATACGCGCACACACACACACACACACACGCCGCTTCTCTCCACGCTGGCTGCCCCGTGCTCGCCTGCTCCCAGAGTCTCCCTTTTACCTCCGAGATCTGAACGCAGAGGACAGTACAGAAGCCTGGCTTCACCAGCTGTAGGGGCAGAGGCGCACAAAAATCATAGGCGATTAAATGGCACAAAGTCAAAAGGAGGCGCGAACTAGGGACGCCAGAATAAACAAAGTTGAACAGAGAGCTTTAACATTAAAGTTTATTTCCCACTTATCCAGGTAGGTGACGCTACATTTTAGCAACCATCGAAGCAGCAAGTCTATGTTCGGAAATAAATGTGTTACTTCTAACATGTGTTTATTCTACTAACCCTCTCCCCCACTTCCTGATTATCTCCTCCGAGGGATTTTTTTTTTTTTTCTCCTAGGAAACCTACAAACACGCTGAAAAGACACATTCAAATCATGGTAATAGGAAGAACACAATCACAATGACCGAGACGCTCAAACAGCATTGGGAAAACAAGACGAAAGTCTGAGATCTAAGGCAGCCCCCCTAGCTCCCTGGAGTTTTATGCAGTTACAGTGACTGCAGCTATTTCACAAAAGCACCGACACGACAGGGGAAGGTGGGAATCTGCGAAACGACTTTCCTTACCAGCATGATTCCGCAAAATGCAGAATAGAAGAAAAGAAAGGCGAATAAACATTTGCTTTAAAAATCGTTGCTCGATTCACAGTCTACAGCGGAGGTGGGGAGGGAAAGGGTAGGAGAAAATCACTACAGAGGTATGAGAAGGCAACAGAAGCAACACTCGGGCGTGAAATGAGGATCGGTGTTGAGGACTGAACTGGTGTTTTGTGATGAGCAGCTATCCCACTTGCAGCACTAGCAGCAGCAGAGACAGAGGGTAAGACTGAGCTTTCTGGAGTGCAGCGCCTGAGTCGTCCTTCCTCCTCCTCCCTCCCTTTCTCCCTCCCTCTCTCACTCGCTCTCTCTGCTCTCCCTCTTTCTCTCTCTCCCTCTTTCTGTGTGTATGTAGCGCAGGCGGCTCTGCTGCTGCAGCGTCAGGGAAGAGCTACCGAGAGAGGCTTCAGCAGCTCCA